>JAMKCH010006449.1:0-32508 GCA_023653785.1 Ophioderma brevispina | reverse complement strand
ACCACTGTTCTTACATTTTTTTGTTAACATTGGACCAAAACGGGCATCAAGTATCCAAACAGCGAACAAGCATACTGTGATTATTTGAACAAGACCACTTATTAGTAATATGTAACATGAAACCGATATTCAGGGAAGAAATTAAAAAATTGTATGTACATTTAACCAAAACAAAAGTGCTGGACATGATAAATGAAACTATATTGTTAGAAAAGTTGTTGATGAAATCGCAGAACCATTAACCATGATTTTTAATTATCATTATGTACAGTATTTTTCCAAATGAACTAAAAACAAAGGTTATAACCAATTTTCAAAAAAAAATCCGAGATCTTTTTCAAATTAGCGTCCGTATCGGTTTTACACCTACCTGTTCTTTCGAAAATTTCTCGAGAGACTTGTCTTTAAGTCGATGTACAAGTTATATTAATAAATTTTAAAATTCTCAATGAAAAGGCAATTTGGCTTTAGATCCAACCATTCTACCTAAATGGCTATTATTGGACTTATTGACAAAATTACTGATTCTGTTGAAAATAATGAACTACAATAGGTATAGTTCTTGACTTTGTCAAAAGCATTTGAACAAATTGATCATAATGATTTTATTACACAAATTGGAATTCTAATGGTTTCAGAGGTTTTGCACTTGAATGGTTTCAAAAGTCTTCAAAAAAAGATCACAATTATGTCTTATTTCAATTCTTGCAATGCTGATTATAAAGAAATCATATGTGGTGTACCACAGGGATCCATATTAGGTCCATTATCCACTATAATTGTTTTCATGGGGGGGGGGGGGTCTATATTTAACGATATGGTAAATGATCTAATATTCTGAATTTTTGTCTTGTTTGCTGACAGACACACTATCACTATTCCAACAAAAATATTATTGAACAGTATGATCTCATCAATGACGAACTGATAGAAGTCAGCACTTGGTTCAAAGCAAATAAGCTTTCTGTTAATGCTAGCAAGACGATTTTTATGATGATGGGTACACATACATTTCGAGACAGTTCGATTTGTTTGAGTGTTTATATTTATTTTAAAAAAATCCCCAATGTTTTCATTAAGTATTTTTTCCCAGGCCTAAATGGAAGGTTGCGTTTAAACTGAAATCCAGGGATATTGTGTATAAACAAAATACCTAAATTTCTCGCTTGGCTTTTTTAAATCAAGTGTTTAATTTTTGAGAAAATTATTTTAGGAAAAATAATTTAGGGAAAATTAAAAAACACCTGTAATTTCAAATAGAAACACTCAGATCTGCCAAAATTCTAACGTGAGAATTTTTCAAATTGATTTCATTTAATTTGACACCTTATTCATCACCAACGGAGTTGTAGTTCCTTCTAGGGAATAACTTGAAATGTGAAACTTCAGTATTTCTAGAATAATCAGCAAAAAAAGGTGTTGTTGTGACCACCGTCTTTTTTTGATGACATACAGAAACCAATAAAAAAATTTATGGATATTTGATTATTTTCTCTAACACATAATAAACCAAAACACAAATCTATAACATCATCAATACTTGAGAAAGACAATGAAATAAAATGGTGTAGTTTTTCACAAAATTGCCCCATTTTGTTCCATTTGCTATACTGCCAAAAATACAGTCCCTGACAAAGTCTAACGGGAATTTGAAAATGTATTTTGTGACCTATCTCCAAAAAACCTTTTTGGAAAAAATTAAAATTTTGGCACAACATGTTTCTTTCACCAATACCAAAACATTTCATGAGAATTTCAAACAAGATCTGGGCACGAAGCCGTAGCCGATGATCCAACCTTAAGTCAAATAAAGAACATTCAGGCCCGAACCCCATATGGAATTTCAATAAGTAAGAAAATACAATTTTAGAATCCATTAAACATTTCAGGTTGCAGGTTTTTTTTTTTTGCTAAAAGGAAATATTATGAAGGTGCTGTTTAACTATGTGCTTCCTTGTGTGTGTTATAATTCCTGGCATGGAATAGTTAAACTATCTAAGTTGCTTGTAGTTATGTGTGTATTTTATTTATTACAAGAGCTGTACGTATGTCTGTATGCGAGCTGTCGAGGTTCGCGAGGTTGTGTGTTTGCGGGTGCATTTCTGGTGTGTGGGGTGGAGTGTGTGTGTGTGTGTGGGTGTGTATGCATGAATGTTAGGTTGTTTTTGTTTGTCAATGTATATTGAATGAAGAGGGTTGTTATGTAATTAATTCAGGTGGTGACCATTCCGGGCCTTTTAGGCCTTTTGGTCATCTCCTCATTCAAATTGTATTCATGAAGGTGTTTGTATATTTATTGTATTTTTATATGAATGAAAATAAAGTAAGATGATGAGATGATGATGATGATGATGTCCTGGTGACTGTTGACAGGTCGGGGACAGGTCCATGTCCCATGACTGCTTGACTAGAAAGTAGGTGGAATCCTTAACTATCAAACATCAGTTGGAGGTCTTGGGCTTCAGTCCATTCAAGAGCCGCTTTGGCATTCTTGTCAGTGTTGGTGTCCCTATGCTGTATTTCTACAGTTGAAATCTCTCAACAAAGAGCTCCACGAACTGCTAGAAGTTAGACAGTTGGTTTTTTTTTCCCTTTTTGGAAAAGCACTGATGGTCGCCTTATAGATATTATGGAATTTTCTATATTAATGAAAACAACTAACCTTTAGCTTGTTCATGTATTCAAATGTTCTGACTCTTTGCGTAAGAAACAAAAAGAAACCTAAAAACAAAAGAATGTTTATTGAAGAATGTGTATTGCTTATAAAAGACAACCAAAACAGTAACAACCATCCATGGATAAAATTAAATTTGGTACAAATTTTCAATCGGGTCATAACTAGTTTCAAATTGTGTTCTCTTTTGGAAAGATTTCTTTGGTGTTGGAAACCTAACGAAATGCACTTTTCCAGATGTAGTATTAAATTAATTTGTATGGTTTACGTTTTTCTCTTAAGTGAATAGAAGGGGGTGCATTGAGGTTCTCTTATACACCCGGTATGATAATAAAAAATCTCAACCTTTTTAAGGCTGTGGATCATGAATGCCCCTCTAGAAATTAAATTTCCGACGCAATATTGAATTGGTGTCAGCGATGTTGTGTCAACAGTACAAAACTGCGCAATGCCCATATGAAAACTCCAAAAACTGCAACTTTTTGGTTTGGGGATTTTAGACGTCTTTCAGGCATTTTAAATCTCAGCCATTTTTGACACGCTTTTTTTAACCATGCAAGGTGTAACAATGAAAGAAGAAAACAAAGCAACAAATGTATCTTGAAAATTTTCAAAATAAATCAGACTTGACACATACTGATCGAAAAACATGGCCAGATACTTTGTGTGGCCACTGTACAATTATTTGTGAAGTCAAAGTAAGTGTGACAGTACATTGAACTACTTGTGGGACAAAAGATTGTAAAAATAAGCAGCAATGCTGAACTCTGAATCTTGTCTTAAAAAAACCCTTAAAAGCATTTTTATTTTTGACAGGTTGCAAGAAATTAGAATAAAGAGTTTTAAAGGTGTTCCAGTGTTAACTTCTTACATTTCAGTGTTTCTACAGGGTGAGTAAAAAAAAACTTGACCCTGATTGTGTCCACCATTTTGAATTTTTAAATAATATATATCTAACATATGTGGTATCTGCGGAAAGCTTATTTCATTATCTTTAATTTGCTGCAAAGATCATTCCAATCGTTTAAGTATAGGCCGAGCTACAGTCTCTTGAATCAAGAATCTGCAGTGAATAAATAGCCTGATTTTCTTCTCGACACTGATTTCCTTCGCTGAACGCCGTTCATTCCAATGTGAATCTGTGGACAAAGCAGAAAACCGACTACTTGATTCAAACGACTGTAGCTCGGTCTATACCTAACCAATGTGAATGATCTTTGCAGTAAATTAAAGATAATGAACCCAGCTTTCAGATGATACCAAATATGTTAGATATATGTTACTTAAAAATTCAAAATGGTGGACACAATCAGGGTCAAGTTTTTTTTTACTCACCCTGTATTTTGTATTGCAGTGTTTCGACTAGCCCTAATCCAGATGGCAGTAGGTGCCAATAAAGGAGACAATTTGCAGAAAGCATGTCAGCTGATCAAGACAGCTACAACTCAGGGAGCAAATATTGTGGCATTACCAGTAAGAGTCTAGATTCCAGGACAAATCCCACTTGGTCCACTCAAATAGGATTGGGAAAATTCCCATTTTCCCAATCCTATTTTGTCCAATTCCATTTGTTTAATCCCTTTTGTCTAATCCCATTTTATCTAATCCCATTTTATTCAATTCCCCAGGGGGGCCGGACATGATTTGCTCGATTTGGGCATTGGGGATTTCCAAACGGGTCATTTAGGGAATTCTTACATTGTATTTTCTAACTGCCAGCCTCAGTCCCAATGACATTGCAAAATCAACTTTTAAGCCGTTCAATACATCTTAGTTAGTAATCATTGATAATTAGGAAAAAAATTATTGACTTCAAAATACGCGGGTTAGTGAATTAATCCCGCTGAAAATAGTGATAATTTCCAATAAAAGGTCATTTAGATTAAATATTCGAACAGGCCAAGCTTAAGTTCAAGTCTTTTTGTAACCGTTCGATATGCCGTTAAGAGCGCCCTCATACCGTTAAGTCTTTGGATAAGACTAGCAATGGGGTTACGTCGGAAGTTGATGCTATGTTGTTGTCTGTATTGTTGGCAGTCCTACCCCCCATGCAATTCCCATTTTGTTTGATTTCCATTTTGTCCTATTCCCATTTTTTAAGCAATACTTTTTTTCCCAATTCACGAATTTTGTCAAATCCCCATTTGTCAAACATCTTATATGATCACAATGTGTCCAATTCATTTTTGTTTTCATTCCCATTTTGTCCAATTCCATCTTATGCAATTTCCCATATTGTCAATCCATTTTGTCAAATGTATCCTGCTAATTCCAATTGTCCAACCCACTTGTCCAATTCCCATTTTGTCTTATTCCATTTGTCCAATTTTCATGTTATCAAATTCCATTCTATCCTTCCCATTGCCCAGTCCAATTTTGTGTAATTCCCATTTTGTCTAAAATAACACAATTGGGTGACCAACTCATTTGTCTAATCCTCGTATCTTGTCTAATTTCCCTTTTGCCAAATTCAAAGTTTGTCCAAATTCCACATTTTGTCCAATTCCATTTGTCCAATTCCCAATTTCCAATCCCATTTGCCCAGTCCCATTTTATCTAATCCCATCTTGTTCTATTTGGTCCCCCGCCCACTTTAGTTGGCAAAGGGGGGACAATAGAAATGCCCTGCGTCAGTGTGTGTGTGTGTGGGTGTCCAAGGAATACTCTGGATCTAAGCAAAGTGTGGGTGTCCATCTTTACAACATAGATGGGCATCTCAAGTAGGCGTTTGGCTGGGTGTAAAGTGGGTCATGTGGCAAAGGTCAAAGGTCAATATGGTCAAAACTATGGGTCAAATTTGGGCAAAAATAGGATATATTGTTATACAGCCTGTAAACATGAGCTCTTTGATTAGCAAGTAGGGGTGGCCAATCTTGCCCCATAGATGTCACCAAGTAGACGGTGGATGTAGGTCGGAGGGGTCATGTGGCATGGGTCCAAAAGGTCCAATATGGTCAAAAATAGGGTCAAAATTTTGTCAAAAAATAGAGATAATAAGCCTTGTAAACACGAACTTTTGAGTAAGCAAGTAGGGGTGCCAATCTTCTGCTACCATATGGTCACCCAAAGTAGACGGTGGATGAGTTCGGAGGTGGGGATGTGGCATGGGTCAAGGTTCAAATGCGGTCAAAAATGGGATTAAATGCTATAAATAAGCCTGGCAATTGTGGCAGGATGCTGTGAACTTTGTGGTGTGGTACATTCAGTGCAGAAAAATTTGAAGGTCATTTCAAGGGCCATGTGGGGTCATTCTAAGTCAAATGGCGGGGTAATATTGCTAGACCCTTGTCAAATGTGGTAGCGATGATGAAACTTGGTGGGTGTGGTCCAAACATCAGTGCCGAAAAATTTGAAGGGTCATGTTCAAGGTAATGCGGGTCATTTCAAGGTCAAATAGAATTTAAATTGCTATAACCCTTCTCAATTGTGGTAGGATGATGAAACTTGGTGGGGGTGGTCAGCATTCAGTGCCAAAAGATTTGAAGGTCATTTCAAGGTCATTGCGGGGTCATCCAAGGTCAAAATCACTAAGTATGTGGTAGGTGATGAAAGTTGGGGGGTGTGGTCAAACATTCAGTGCCAAAAATTTTGATGGTCATTTCAAGGTCATGTGGGGGCATCCAAGGTCAATCCAATTACACATGGTAGTTGGTCATGAAAACTGATGGGTGTGTACGCATTCCTTGCCGAAAATTTTGAAGGTCATTTCAAGGTCGTGGGGGTATTCAAGGTCAACTACTCAACATTGGGTAGGTCATGACACTTTGTGGATGTGGTCAACAATTCTAAACCGCAAATTATGAAGGTCATTTCAAGGTCAAGTAGGTATCTAAGGTCAAATAACAAAATAGTTATATGGTCAATGTAGTCAACATTTGATACAGTTCAAATTGCCAACTTGATATGGCAGCAGCCTCAGTGGTTTCGCAGAACCACGTATTTCCATCACAATTCTCCCGGTGATCTTAAAAATTATATTTCCCTCCAATTACTATCGGACGGGCGGGGACCTTGTGATTCGGGAGACCCGCCTTGTCCATTTTGTGTAAATTCCCCATTTTGGCCAATCTCATTTTTCCAATCTCACAAGTCCAATCCCCATTTTGTCTAATCCATGTGTCGAATTCCATTTTGTTCAATTCATTTTGGTTCAATTCCGATTTGTCAAATCCCATTTGAACCAGTCCCATTTTGTCTAATCCCATTTTGTGATATCCCATTTTGTCACATTCTTCATTGTCCCCCCAATCCCCTTTTGTCTAATCCCATTTTGTCTAAATTCATTTGTTAATTAACATTTGGTCAAATTCTTAATTTGCCCCAATCTATATGTCAAATCCCATGTGTCTATCCAATTTTGTCAAATCCCTTTTGCTAATCCACATTTTGTCTAATCCCTTTTTGGCCAATCCCATTTTGACCCAATTCCATTTTTGTGTCGCCTGAACGAATGTTCATGGAGGCACATTACTAGTCCCAAATTCTGTATGTCCGTATGTATGTCAGGGGCGTATCGTATGACTCGGTTAACTTTTTTTAAAATGCTCTGCAGGCTAAGTGCTATCCCCGATTACTTCAAAACTTGATGATAGAGTGAGGTGCCACAATATTATGTGAGCTTTTGGTGCATTTTTGCATATCATGATTGACATTAGCTTATTTGCATATTTTCGAAATTTCGGTTAACATTTTTTGAAATGCTCTGCTGGTAACGCTAATCTGATTTTCTTCACACTGGTAGGGGTGATACAAGTGAGGTCCAAACTATAGTGTAGACTTTTGGCTGCATATTGCAATATTATGAATATTAATTAGCTTATTTTGGGCCGGTCCAAAATGACAACCCTTTCCCGCAAGGCTTGTGTGCAAGTTATCGGGAGTTCCGTAAGGCGTATAATGAGAAAATTGGTGGAAGGAAGGCAGGTTATTAAGGAGTTCTCGGAACTGATTAGAGTTGAGCATATTTCGGGAGAATTACATATGCAAATGAGCTTAATTTGATATGCAAAAATCAGCGTAATCGCTATATTTTTGAACGGTACATCGGATATGGCAAAATTCCTTCACTGCACGAAAAAAACCCATTATGGTGCGCTTTGCCATTGAAAGTTCCTGATACATGCAGCCTTAGGTATGCAAATGAGTAATTAACTAGCATAATGCGGTATCGCCTAAAATGGTACATCGGAATGCAAAATTCCTTTGCTACATAAAAAACTACTGATACCATACAATCTGTGTGTGAATCATATAAAGGGGGAAGGGTGGGGTGTTGTGGAGGGGGAAGGGTGGGGTGTAAGTGGGCGAGGGGGGTGAGCGGGAGGGGTCGGGGTGGTGTGCATCGGGTGGTGTCGAGGGTGGTGACGTCAGGGTAGGGTGCATCATGGAAGGGTGGGGTGTGTAGGCGAGGGGGAATGACCTCATGTGACCTTGGTGACCTTGTGTGGAACCTGGGGACTTCATGTGACCTGGTGACTCTTGTTGACCTTGGTGACTAGTGGGGACTTTGTGACCCTGTGGACCTTGGTGGAACCACGTACCTTGCTGACCTCACATCACCTTAGCCCATTGTCACAATTCTGTGGCGGGAGCGGTCAGGGGGGATGCGGAAGGGTAGGGGGTAGGTGTGTCAGGGAGGGGAATGGGGGTGCGTTGGGGGCAAAGTGGGGGTGGGCTGACCTTGTGCCTTGGTGCCCCCATGTAACCTTGTGACCCCATTTGACCTCAGTGACCCCATGTGATCTTGGTGTCCCCATGTGTCCTCAATGACCCCATGTGACCTTTGTGACCCATGTGACATTTTGACACTAGTGACCTTGGTTGACACCCTTGTGACCTTGGTGACCCAAT
The DNA here is from genome assembly GCA_023653785.1 of Ophioderma brevispina. NCBI lineage: Eukaryota > Metazoa > Echinodermata > Ophiuroidea > Amphilepidida > Ophiodermatidae > Ophioderma > Ophioderma brevispina. Next base: position 23,984 of record JAMKCH010006449.1, on the reverse strand, counting down.
GTGACCTTTGCGATCCATGTGACCTTGTGAACCATGTGACCTTTGGTGAACCTCATGTCGCCTTGATGATCTGATGTACTTCGGACCCATTCAGCGCGGATGGCAGACGACACTAGTGGTACAACAGCGCGATGTATTTTGCATCATTTCAGTTACCACTTTTTAAAATGCTCGTGTGACTTAAACACAATGTCCGATTTACTTAAAAAAATCGGTAATTTTGTATAAACACTGTTCAGTCCAGTAATAGGTGACATTTTGGTTGTCTATTTGTGCTACGGTCGATATTATGCGCCAAATAGACGGTTCCAGTCATAAGAAAGGGTGGAGCGCGCAAACCAGGGCGGCCACAATTGTTGGTTCGAGAGAGGAGCGAGGTCTGTGGCTTTGTTTACAATTTGGTTTTTGTCAAATCTTATTTTGTATAATCCCCGATGTGTCCAATTCAAAATTTTTGTGCAATCCATTTTGTCCAATTCCCATTTTGTCTATTTCCATTGGTCGCATTCGGTGCAAGATCATTAAATCCCAGTACCATTCAGGGAATTACTATGAAAGAGGCACATGTAAATGGAATACTTTCACACACAGATTGCAATAGCCAAAAATGTTATACTATTAGGTGATGAAAAAAGTTATACGAGGCTCAGTTAGAGTATTTTGTTCATTTGTGATTTGGTTGGGAAAAAACAGACATTCATTACTTGGGCAGGGCATTCAGAATTTTCTTTCTTGTGTTAATGATTTTGTTTAGATTTTGTAAACAATAGGATAATATGATTATTATTCCTCCCCATTGGTCGTTTGACTAGGACTGTTTTAATTAACAATACGGTACATCTATTTGCGGAAGATGTGAGAATAACCAGGGGCCAATCTACAGAGGTCCTTGCTAAGGCTGCAAAAGAAAATTCTGTCTTCTTAGTTGGAGGTAAACTTAAAGCCACCATCGGTGATTTCCTTCAAATGTAAACAAACTATGCCTCCACTTTTGGTCAAAAGTTAGAGACATGAGGAGATTTCCAGAAAGAAGCGCCCCCAATTTTTTTCAAACCCGGGTTTTTTGCATATTTGGAATGCTTTCTAACGTATTAGACCACACCTGAAGTGAATAAGCCGAATACGCCGTCTTTATTTAATAAGATGACGATTTAGTACTTTCTGTCGTGCACGACAGAAACTCTAAACACGTTGTTCTATGTGGACAATTACGATAGTCAGGCAAGTTCAAAACAAGGTTTGCGGTTTTCTTTCATGCTCGTTTGTTCAATAAACCTTCGAAACTTTCTCGGTAGGTGGTCTACATCCGATCAAGTGCAATTTGAGAGAAATTTGTATCCTCAAAAAAAAATCTCCTCCTGTCACTTTAAGTGTTTTGCACTTGCACTATGTATTGGAAATTGTTTTAGTAATTCTCCCATATAAATTGACTATAAGCTGAAAACAGCATCTTTCATTTACATGCAATTTTGTCAAAAGAATTGGGATTCTGATGCTTTGCGGGTCAATGTACAGTCAGTAACAATATGTTTGGTTTCATATGTTTATGGATTAGAATTGGGGTTAACATAATTTTTTAGTATTAGACACCACAAGTAAGGGTTTGTGGAAGAAAAGATATCAGTAGCTTCCCACAATGCATTGCTTCCAATGGATAGTTTTATACAGGTAGTCAGGTGAATCGTTAGAGATGAAACATTCTTAAAAGGCAAGTTTGTGATCAGTACTGTTAATTTAGCCATGTTTCATCTCTAACGATTCACATCACTACCTATACAAAACTATCCATTAGAAGCAATGCATTGTGGGAAGCTACTGATATCTTCTCTTGGTTTGTGGATTCACACTGGTACATAACATGAGAAACAGAGGTAAGTCCAGCCCCCGCTGCAAATGATGGTGTTTATTGTAGACCGGCCTCTAAGTGTACCCTAAAAACTGAGAGAAATGGCGAGATCTGGGTTGAAAATCATGGTTGTGCTATCAATATTAAGTATAAAATATGTAGGAATATCAAGAAAAGGTTGGTATTGATAATTTAATTTTGATCTAACATACCATTTTGTACAGGAACAAATAGGACTTGTATTTAGGCATAAAAAAAATTGTTTGTTTGGCGTAACCCGACCGACCCTAAAAAAACCTGCCGACTCAAAAGTTTTTATGCAATTAGCACAAAATAAAAAAAATATTCTGCCGAACGACCCATTATTTTTGTCCACAATTAAAAAAAATATTTTTTTTACCAACCCAAAGACGAAAAAATAACAAAACAAGACAACAAAGCAACTACAACAAGTAAAATAAAAGATCTTTGCTATGTCATTGAAAAAAGCTTTAAATAGTAGCATGTATTGTATTCATTTTTGAGTAAAACATTGAGAAGATCTAAAAAAAAAAATAATAAAACAAAAAAATCTGACCGACCTACCGACCCTGATATTTTTTCTCCGTTACGCCCAACATTTTTTTATGCCTTACCAGTGTGAAACATGTGGTTATATATACATGTAGTTTAAAGGGACACAATGGCAGAAAAAAATATTTAGACATACTGAAATGGACCTTACTGAAATCACTCCACAAATTGAAAAACAATTTGGTTGTTAAATTTTGTTAATAAAAGGGAGGAGTAACTATATTATTTTCCTTCTTGGCTTCCTTTCTCTGCCTGCAGGACAAGCCAAGGATGCTGGACATTACTGGCAGCATATTATCACATTTGAAAGCATGCAGTCATCAGCTCAACAGACCATTGCTTTGTACATGTGCTAATCCTGGCTAATCCACCTTTTATTTGTCAGATCAATATCTTACTGCAAACTACAAGTACAATGTATGAATCCTGGTCTGAATGCTTTGTAATGTGTAAAAAAAAAACATGCTAGATACACTGTAATTTGCAAGGATGTCAACACCTTGATTTTCCATAGGCTGAAATTGCTTTAACTCTTACATGTTTTACTGAATGGAAAACCAGCAAATGTTTCACATTTGTGGAAGTGATTTAATAAGTGGTCCACTGATTATGTCTGAATATTTTTTTCATGCAATTGTGTTGTAGTTCAGGTTCAAAGGTCAAAGAACTCTGTGAGGGCGTGGGTGTATTGTACTCTGTTCGATCTTAAGGTTGAGGGTGACGTCAATGTGCGCGTTAGGTTTCGCATCCTAAGATTGACACTCTGACTTTGAATTGCACGGAATTTACGCATGCAGAATAAAGTATAGGGTTACCAATTAGCCACCCTGTTATATGGACCCTGCATGGACAGTGCAGCACAATTTTACTTTTTGTGTGAGAGTGTCTAGGTTTTATCCACCTCCATTTACCCTCATTAAAATTTAGATATCAGAAGAAAGTTTAATATATTTACGAATGAAATTAAAACAAAGGTGTTTGTTGAACCATGCAGAATGGTCAATTCTGTTGTAACAATTAACCCTTGATGATGATGTCACTTAACAATGTTCCTTGTAATTGAGCTTAACTTTATTTTTGTTTCACCTGGATTGGTATCTAGGTTCTATACCAGAGGAGGATGGAGGCAAGTATTACAATACCTGTTTGTATGACCATCAAGGCAACATTGATGCAAAACACAGAAAGGTAGTATAGATAGGCCGGACGTGGGGGTGGGGGGGGGGGGGGGGGGAGGGGGTGTTGGGGTGCCGGACACACCCCTTAAATTCCACAAACGGGCAAAAGGTGCCACTTTTGCTGAATTTTTGCATAAAAAGTCCAAAATTTAAAGAAATTTGACATTTGGTGATGTTCAAAAGGGGACATTTTATGGATTAGCGTGCCACTTTTACCAACTAAAGGTCCAGTTTTTGAGGTTCTGCACCCTTTCCACCCAATAGTCTGGTACGGCGCTGGTTACAGCTTACACTTACCCTTCTAGGAATGTCATTGTTTTCAGTGCACTCTAGAAACTCTGCAATCACAAAATTGTTGGGCACACGTACAAAACAGAACAAGCTCTTCTCTCCCCTAGATCAATGTGAAACACATCTGTTTGGTTAATCCAACTTAAAGGTGCGTGTTCCGATCGTCTTTGGGACCCTGATTTACCGGAAGTAGTATCGATTTGATATCAGATCGAAGGCCGTATTTTTCTCATTGTAGTACTGAATTTGAGCATTCAAAATCCCTTTCATTCCCAAGATATAAAACAAAAAATCGGTGAATTAGTGGTTAACATCAAATTAGAACAGTATTGAATAGGGCCTTTGCAATGTCTGCATTATTGCTTAAACCATCAAAACCGCAAATTGTTTCCCACTGGACTGATGCGAGTATGTGGCAAGTGACAGGCTTATATCAAGTAGAGAACACAATTACATCATAAATCGGAACAAGCACCTTTAACTAAATGGGTTACAGGGTCATGAACGGGTCAAAAAATGGACCCCATTGGTTATAGATAGGCATATTTTTAAGAATATGACCCATTCAAATAGTAAGTAAAAAATATGACCCAACATATAGTAATGTCTAAATGACACATATTGGCGGTAAACTAGATACATTCCCTTTCCACATGGGTAGCCAAGGCCCGTAGCCAGGAATTTATGTGGCGTGGGGGGGTGCGGACGGAAGTGGACCTTTTGGTACCAAACAAAGCAAAGGACACGATCGCATTCGCAGCGTTGAGGAAACAACAGTAAACAGTATAATAACGCCACCAGAAAATTGCAATAGATTAAACCCCCTGCTATTATTCATTAATATACCAGGCTCAACAAGCCTTCAAACAACCCAGAATTTAGAGAGGCGGGAAACTTAAATTACAAAGCGGACCTTACAACATAGTAGAGCGGACCTTAAATCGTAAAGCGGACCTTTGTCATTTTGGGGGGGGGTGCGTCGCACCCCCTGCACCCCCCCTGGCTACGCCCTGGAGTAGCCCCTTTCCGGGTTTGAAAAATATACCAACTATCAAGCCTACAGATAAATATTGTCAATTTTCTTCTCAAAAGCAATAAAATTTTGATACATATAGGGTCTCCACCTTTCGGAATTACCGCCAAAGTCCATTCTAAATTTATGGAGACTTTCTAAATCTAAGAACGACATGCATATGTAGTATAAAAAGTATGGGTCACACTTTTCATCGCACAAGTATTTGAGGTCGGGTATTTGATCTGAGACGAACTACGGGAAACTAACACCATTTTGTTATAGGTTATGCATGAGTGAGGTTGAAAGATCTCTATTGTATCCTTTCACTTGAGATAGCCAAGAAAAAAACTGTACTCAACGGGATTAGAACAAGTTGGGTGCTCTATTAAGAATAAGGAAGTTTTGGATTTGAATAAACAAAAATATTTTTGTTTCAATCGGAAGATGAACTTATTGACATTGATGTACATGGTAAATAACCTTCAAAGAATCACGGTACTCAGCCCTGGCAACAGCGTTACAACTTTTACACTCGTAGTAGTTTGAAATTTTTGTGTTCATCCATGACTGTACCTATTGTCCAGTGGCATAAACAAGACAAATAGTTCAGAACAGGGTGATAGCAAAAGGTGCCATTGCGGGAAAGGGCAGAGGTGATGTGGGTCCAAAAAGATAATATTTGCTGGGAAAAAGAGGCCCCACCTCACTTCTAAATCTGATGGAAAATGGAACAGCCTGATCGATGCATCAGGTGTTATCTTCTCTTGTTGCAGGGAATCGGAAAAAATGCAATCCAAGGTTACCTTTATTTTTTGGTTTTTTGGCAATTCAATGTAAAAAATATATAAAAAGGAGCGCTAAATGTCAAAAAGTCCAACACATCAAGATATGTAGTTTTGTGCGAGCGAGTAAACGCCATCGCTTTAAGCCAGAGCGCGCGGTTTACTGGTGCGACCACAAATTCTGCGCTGAAGTTCACTGCACGAAGGTAGGGAAATGGGGAGCATGTCATTTTGTGGCTTGCGGCTTTGCAAGTTTTATTCTTGTTTTTATTAATTTTAATCAGAATTAAAAATGCCCTTAATTGGTTTGTATATCTTGGGAATTTCACTTACTGATACAGGGTGGTCTGGTATTTGTTATACATCAGGTTTCAAGAGATGGCTCAAGTATACAACAAACAATGGAAATGCATGTCAAAAATTTCAGCTCTTAATCATGTACCCTTAATTGGCCATTTGCTATAGTTCACGGGACATAACCAGTATGAGTGCCATCACGCCCCCCGGGGGTACCTGTTCACAAGCACGGGTAACCACCCCAGTTACAAGGTTCCGGTGGTGACCTTAATGAGACCAGAAACAAATGAAGTGTATAACCGATCTGAGAGCACACTCTGTTTCAAATGACTAAAAAAATCATTCTATAACAGATTCTGCTGATTACTACTCAATGAAACTGAAAAGTAAAATTTGATACCCTATGTGAGACTGACAGAGACCGTAAGTATGAATTGGATACCTATATGCAAGTCTCAAGGACCTGCCCAGGTCTGCTTGCGTTTTGTAACGCGGGTGGTTACCCGACCAGAATACCCAGTGAGGTTACCCCCCCCCCCCCACGGCACACTGTAGCTGGCAAATGCAAAACTGCCTTCCTTTGTTATTTTAATCTTAAAGTGTTTTTTTAATTTCATATTTAAACATATAGTTTGTCAGTTTTGTAGAAGGGGCCATCCCAACATAACTGTAATTCCTAAATTTCAGTGTGAATCCAGACTAATTACCAATTAATATGAGCAGTATAATTATGTATGTATTGCAATTGCCCATAGAGTCCCCGTACGAAATAGTTTGTGGTTACCATAAACAACCCATATGTTAGCTTGTAGCCCACAAAATGGGAAAGGAAGTCAAAAATATTTTGCAGATGAGAAAAAAGTTTCTATTGATACCAAAGTCGCACGATTCAATGGTGTGAAAGGTGTGGTCGAGGCTAAGGATCGGGTGGTGCCCCTTAAAAGCGCAGCACTGTTCCACTAGCCAAAGCATTTGGTGATCGCAGCAAAACCGGATTGGCCATTGATGACAGGAAAATAAGGTGTCTGTTGCCAAGTCACTGGGGATACAACTAAAATTTTGATTTGTGAAGTCACTTTTTGAAATACAGCCAAAAATGTAAAAAAAATAGTTGAGTTATCAGGGGCAATTGCAACCCACATATGATACGTAATTTCCACCACCAGTGTGTAGATTCGCATTCTATGGCACCAAGCACACTGGAATACCCTACTGTTTGGAAATAGTCCTACAAAATTGACTCACCTCCAACTTTTCATAAACTATTCTGAGATTTTGCTGTTGTATTAACAAATCAAATGTTGTATTATTTGGACTCGGGAGTATTTAGGCCCACATTTACAATAGTTTTAAATGTTCAATGCAAGCTATTTGTTACTGTCATTTAGGTTGTAGATTGTTGCTGTATCCTGGTGCTTTCACATATGACAAACACCGGTCCAGCACACTGGGAATACTCCAGAGAGCATAGGTAGTGTCATCATTGCAAATGTTGCAAGGTTGTCTGCCCATGAGCTAATCAAGACTACGAAATCAATCTTTCGGTATGTATGACGTAATGTCCTGTCATTTTGGTTGTTTATTTTGGTTAAAAGTTTTGAAATTTGTTCCACCTGCCCCCCAAATGCTAGAGCACTGGCAGCCATTATTATGTTTGTATTGATCGAAGTGTGGGAAAAAATATTGATCAAAACATAACAATGATTAAAATTGGATTATTTTGCTAATATTTTAATGGTGTTGTCATTATGAGTTTTAAAATATTGGGTCGACTTTTGCCTCACCATAATTTTGCAATCATAAATCAAACCAATAAATATGGGTGCAGTCAATCATTTTATACCACCAAACTTGTCAGAAGAACCACTGGGCCCATGGTTCATATGTGAAAATCAATCTATTCATTTTTCTGCCACAAATCAAATGATACGATCACCAAACTCGGTTAGTATAAGCACTGACCCAAGGCCCATATTAAGTGTGCACAGATTGGGGTCAAAGGTTATGTGGATTGATCAAATGGGCATTTTGTCATCCTTACATTCTAAAGTGGAACATGTGCAAATCTAAAACATTTTGTTATCATGATGAGGGGCAAGACTCATGGTTTGAGAACCACCTTGTTTAGATAACTGAGAGATGTGCCAATCTATAAAGGCACAATCAGTGAACCACATGAAAGTGCTGAAATACTAGAAATTAGAGTAGATTAAAAAGTGCAGGATAAGCTTAAAAAATGATTGCAAGGCATTTCAAATGTGCCATCACCAACATAGTTCAAATCCAAAATTACATTTGAAGCAGACATACCACTTTAATATGAGCGGTAATTGCGTGTAATACAATAGCCCATAGAGTACTCTATAAAATATCCGGCAATTACAGTAAACCATATTTTAGCTTGTAGCATCAAAATGGGAAAGAATTCTTTCAAAATTATTTTTACATAAGATGAGAAAAATAAAAGGGTTCTAATTATACCACAGTCACAGTTTTGATGGTGTGAAAGGTGGGGTCTAGGCTGAGGATTGAGTGGTACCCCTTTAATGAAAAATTGATAAAAGAGAGAACAGTGCTGACACATATCAATGTCCATTGCGCGTTAGTTTTATCCTCATTATAGGTCGCTGTGGGTCTTACCAATTGCATGAAGTTGCTGGGTATGTTAGGATAAATTTTATTTACAAATAATGTAAAAATCTGATTTGTATGTTTTAGATTTTCTGATTTAGCAAATCACTGATGGTGTATTAAAAACAGTAGTACAGTTTCAACTTCAGCAGTTTATAGGCAAAATGTTATTGTCAAGACTGATTGGTTGAGCAAGCTGGCAAAAACTGCCTGAAAATTGAAAATCAAAATTTTGTGCAACCCTGTCCAGTAATCATGCATTGCAAATTTAATACCAACTTTAATTTATTTTCTTGTTTCAGAGCTTTAGATAACCAGATGTAGGTGGCTACCATCTCTCCAGCAAGGGAGGACAAAGCAAGCTATGTGGTATGGGGTACAGCACCAGCAGTCAACCATGGTAATTGTATTCCATGAACACTGGGGGACCAACAATGGGAACCAACCAAAGATTACACGGATTTTTACTGCCCATTCTTGTGCAATGCTTTCTATTAGAGTACAATATCTGACTTTCCTTCCGAATTTTAGCAGGAAGTTCCAAATGTGATTTTTGGTTACTTTAAAAAATTGCAGGAAAAAAAGAGCAATTATTATTTTGATCTGTTCAGTAAGCAACACACCGAGGGTGTTGATGAGGTCCATCCCACAAACAAGCACCAATTTTGAGGAAATTCACCCCAATTCATTAAGGGTCAGGTGATCCCACAAAATCCTTTTCTTAAAAACAAAAGGCGCAAATGAGAAGGCTTTCCACATACAGGGTACCTAAAAATTGAAAGTACTGTTTTTCCCCGATGCCTCTGCGGGGCGTGCACCTAAGGTTGTTTGCCATCGGTTTTGCTTTATTAATGGGCAATCTGACTGTGTGGCCTTGATTTGGTCAATGCACTGGAAACTTAAAATATGCTGACATTAACTTTCAACCTTGGTTCAGCACCCAGTAGGCAAAAATTATTTTGTTTGTTATCAGCGCGGTGAAAAGTATGCGTGCCCCTCTTACCATCGTGCACTGCGCTGCGGCCGGTAGTGTGCTTGCAGTTGCGGGCCCCACAGTTGTTCTATATGCACATCGCGTGGTGGGAAGGGTCTTGGCCTATTTTGGTTGATGAACAAAGGATAACTTGTGGAGTAGACTTTCATGTACTCATCACTTACACCTAACCATTTTTTTAACAGGGGTGAGGTGATAGCCAAGGCTGAGTCCAGTGAAACTATAATCTATGCCGATATAGACTTAACTCGGATGGAAGAAATCAGGCAAAATATCCCACTTAAACCAGAGGAGAAAAGCTTTATATGAAGTTAAAAGAGTAAAGAATTAGCGACGACTAGAGTGCACGATATTTGTATCTTCCACGAGGTGCCAACACGCACCTGAACCATTGGGGGAAAAATGTGTGTGGCTGGAGTTGAACTGTCAACTATGTATAATTTACGGCAGAGTGTTTTGAGCGAAGAGAAGTTGGATTGGCGGAAGCAGTGATAGCAACCAGTGTGGAGACGTGTTTGACACCGGTTGTTTCTTATACACACGCGGGCTGCAAGGATTTTGGCAGAGCAGAGTACACAATGCATTTATCGGGAAAATTTGCAAATGGTCGTTTTTGTATTGTTTTGAACCAAATCTATCAGCTTATATTGTTGATTGGAGCAATGTGCAATGTGTTGAGGGTATGCTATTATCTGTTAATCAACAATTTAAACATATTAACATTTAATTAAAATCCATGGATTTGAGCATTATTTTGACAGCGATTGCTAACCGTGTGGGTTTTAAGGTGCTTAGAAGATTTGAACATTATGTGTATTAGTAGTTTGAAATCTACACATTGACTACACAATAAGAGCTGGAGTAACCTTTAGCTACTCTGCGGGGGATGGTGTAGATAGCCTTACACTATCTGTCTTTGCTTGGTATATAATCACAAGTATAGCTACCAATGGACTTCAGTTATGAACACCAGAGCAACAGCACTTCCTGGAAAACCTTTTGGAAAGATTGTGACAAAAGTGGATAAATCTACTATGGACTGAATGATGGTTAGTCATCAAATGGTTTGGTAATTTTTAGAACAAACCCATCCAATGTAGAAGTCTTTATTTTTTTATTTACTTTTTATTGTGATAACTGGGTAAATCATTCAGTGGTCGGGCTGCTTTCCATGATGCCCAGGGATCCAGACAAATTGGGACGCCAAGGCATTTACACCCTACTCTTATCAAAAAATGCTGCAATTGACATATTACGGTCGTGAATCTCCATGTCATGGGACCCGAAGGCTTCTTAACGTTCCCTCCGAAAGGACGGGGTGATTATCATGGTTCATTTGCCGAAATCAAATGAACCAAGGGGAGAGCGGAATAGTCTTATCAATAAATCAAATCCAGATGTGCGGATCAAATTATATCCCACGACAAAGTGGATCCAATGGACTCAAAACGGGCCTCCTGCAAAAAAGAGCGGAAATACCCTAACCAGTGGGCTACACTCTTCCCTCTTTGTATTTTGTGGGTAGTTGTATTAAAGAATATAAAAAAGGAGTGGGTAGTAGTATTTATTAGGACTAATTCTATTCAATCCGGGACTAAAGTCTGTCCAGTTTTGTGGACTATAGACTCTGCTAACCTTACCAACAGAGAGAGCAAGTGCTATAAATGTGGAATTTGAAGAGGGGCTTGTTACAAGTAGTATACATTGTCATGGTAACACATACATCCAAAGGGTTGCACTGTGATATAAACATCACCATCAAAATGGGTGCATGTGATAGAAATACATCACATTCAAAAGGGTGCGCTGTGATATACACATATCAAAAGGGTTGCACTGTTTTATATATATCAAAAGGATTTTGCACATGATATCAAACAACAGAAGGGTTGCAGTGATATACCAATATCAAAAGGGCCGGCACTGTGAGAGCAAATATCAAAAGGGGTGCACTGAGAAGATATTGGCACATATTCAGAAAAGGGTGCTACTGGGATATACACATCACATCAAAAATGGTGCACGTTGATAGACCACATCCAAAAGGGGGACAGTTGTGTGATATTGCACGTCACATCAAAAGGTGCACTGTGATATACCCGTCCACATCAAAAGGTGCACTGTGATAGACCCATCACAATCAAATGCGTGCACGTGCTATACACATCACATCCAAAAGGGGTGCACTGTGATATGCACTCACAATCAAAGGTGCACTGGGATATACACGTCACATCAAAAGGTGCACTGTGATTGCACGTCACATTCAAAAGGATGCACTGATATTACACATCACATCAAAAGGGTTGCCACTGTGCTACACACATCACATCAAGGGTTGCACTGTGATACACACATCACACAAAAGGGGGCACGGTGATATTATACATCACATCAAGGGTTGCAATGTGATATACACATCTTTGACTTTAAACCTCCACAAACAATACTAGGCATCAGACAGTGGTAGTCAGAGGACAGTTTATTATTGAGAGGGTTGACAAAAACATTTACCTCGTTTTTGGCACTAAATAATTATCTATAATGTATTATTAACACCCACATAATCTTTAAAGGTGCATTTTGTGATTCCAGCCCTTCGTTTATTCTTGTTACTGAGTCCTTGAGAAAAAGCTTATTAACAAAAATTTGAGCTTGAATCCTGATCTTGCGGTTTGTGTTATGAGCAAAATTATTTGCTTGTTTCCCACGTTCCATAGGCCACTGTGCTGTCATTTCTGTTGTTTATTGGAAAGAAAGAACAAAATGGAATTTCTTAAAGGGATACGACCAAATTTTCAGTAAGATTAGACAACATGGATTGGTACTAAGCTAAACGGTTTCAGGATGACATAAAAACCTTCAACTTTTTTTGGTTAAGTCAGGGGGCACGAGGTTGTGGATATCAAAATGCCCCTTAAAATTCATAAGCCTTAAAGGCTGACTCAGAGATTCCCAATCATGGCCACCCTCCAATTTTCTATCCAAAATAATCATGGTTTTTGCATAAGCTTGTATACATATTAATCACCGGGGTGAAATATTTAAGCCTAAATGGTGTCCTTCACATAGAAAATCAACTTTTAAAAAGTCTATAGGGATCCGTTAATTGTTGTTATACACAGTATCCTCTTGGTACTGTTACTACATCAAAATGTAAGTCGCTGTTCAATATCAAACTTTGGAACATTATGTTAGGTGGAATAACATTAATTAAAGTTGACTATTTTTCATTAGAGGGCCAAGGTCCGATGTTTGCTAATAGCCCTCATCTTCCAGAACCCCCAGAAGTGGTTTTTTCAACAATTGATATCAGGAAAGTAAGCTACTATTCCCACTTGCCCTGTGAAATCTAGGGCCAAAGGATGTTTGTTTGGAAGTTAGGAGTCAAATGTTGCCCATTTTGGTTGACCAATATTGATAAAATTGGATCGCTCACGCCCAAATTAATTGGTCGAGCTGCAAAAATATTTTGAAACTCATAGTGAGACCAAATAATATTGGCGTAAATCATCCAATTTTATTATCATGTTGGAATACTGATATTTTCGCCACACTTGGACTCCTCAAAACGTTATTATAGAATAACTTTTACACAGTACTCTTATGGGGCTACAAAATCACATTTTAGCTCCACATCAAAATGGATGGATTGAACTATCGGTGTGAGACTTTACAGATGGGGTTTTGAGGGGTTGAGGCCAATCTATCAAGATAAAACTCCATATCCAAGAAATTGGCCCATCCCCCTTTAATACACAGAAAAAAATTATATTTTGAAATCTCTTGAGCCAGCCTTCAATGCATTCTGTTTGTGCATAATGGACTAAAATACGGCAAAAATGCTTTTAACAGCCGGATAAAGACTTCCTATGTACCCCCCCGTCTATTTAAATGATACATTATTTTAATTTTGCCTTGTTTGATCAAAAATGGAATAATAAACAGCTAAAATAATAACATTTTATGTTACATGTAAATATATGAGGGGTACATAAGGAAGTCTTACCTAACAGCCAATTAGGCCTTGGTATTGAAAAGGGATCCGAACAAGGCAAGGCCTTTCTATAGATAGCTCGATCAGGGTGCGATATTTGGGAAGCTGTCCCGGTCAGCCAATAGTTATCTCGATTGTATGTTTGCTGATAAGGGCAAGCCGCTGATCCTGATCGCTGGCATCCCTAGGAATGATGATAAATGGTTTATGGTATGGGTTGGGACAGTGATCAGCTGCCATTTGCGAAAGGGCTTAGAGGCCAAATAGTATAAGGCACTATATAAATCTCTGCCATTATTATTATTATTAAATAAGTCCAGGCTAATATTTTTTTTCTGTAGAAGATGGGATTATAGATATTTTGCCTAGCAAATGCCTTTTGATATGACTGGTATCATGTTTTATTAAATATTCTAAAAAGGTTTGTGTTTATATGTACTTTTTTAATATGGGATTGTTGCGTAATTACATTCTGTTGGTAACATCGTTAGGCCTTAAGCCATTTTCTTTTGGGGATGGTGTGATTTTGTGTAAAGGACTTTAAAACAATTGATAACAGCTCACCTCGTTTGATAGCAAGCCCAAATTTGTGCAAATCTGAAATTTTTGAGGGGCACTACAGTACAAAAAATCCCCCACTATTGTACCCTTGTAGGCTTGGTAAGGAATGTTTTAATTTCAGTAATGGTAATTTCTTAGCTTCAACGATAATGACTCTTCACAAAACACATACTAATCTCATCCTTTGGTGATACCAACAATGAAAAAGTCTGGGTAAAAACAAAAGGGGGTAGTTTCAGGCAGAGGGAGCGCGCGCCTCCCGGTAATTCTGCAAATTCTTGCAAAATCAGCCCATTTTGAGCTATTTTGGACCAGTTACAGCCTTTCAGCCCCCCGGTAATTTTGACATTTTTCAAATCCTGGATCCGCCATTGAGTGTTCATTCAGTTTTGTAAAGGTGGTACAGTGAAACCAATGGGGGGAAACGGTTCATACAAAACAAAATAATGGCACATTTTTTTTAAGAGCACCCCCAATTTTTCAAATTTGTAAGATTTTCTGCACAGTTGTGTCAATAATTGTCTAGTAAACTGTACATGTGAATGGTAATGCTAAAAAGTATGCATGCATCATAAAAGAAGGAATTTTGTAATTAGATTTGGGGATTTCCAGATTCTAATTCAACAACAGCGCTGGAAATGTGAAAATGCTGTCTTTCCATTATGGAATAAATCTCACCAAAATGATATGCTATCTTGACTTGTGTGAACCAACGGAACAGCTTATTGATCAGCGTTGACACGTACATGGCACTATTTCCTGGCTATTTCACATTGAAATGACATAATCAGCGGCCGTTGAATTATTATCGAGATCCATTATTATTGTAATTACAAAATTCCTGCTTATGTGGCACATGAAGAAGTTCAAGATTTACCAATTACCAATACAACTCTGCAAAAATTTCAAAATTTTTGAAAATTGGGGGTGGTCTTCAAAAAAGTCCTATTATTGCTTTAAGTAGAACATTATGTATGCATCAGTGAGGGGATTAAGAGTATATATTTTTAAAAAAATCAAGTATCAGTCATGGTACAATCAATACCTATGCTTATATTACCTAATTTATCCAATTTGAATCAATTTGTAAAATATGCACCTTTTGACAAGGGGCCCCTTGCCCATACACACAGGCATGAATCCTGTGTGGTGGAATCACATGGATAGCGGGCCCGAGTCGCCGATTGAAACAACAGGTAGTTGCTTTTTGCCTTTGCAATATGGCGGGAAACAATGCACACACCTGCTAGTGCACAGATGTTTTATTGTTATACAAAATTCCTTTAACAATAAAGTGAAGCCATATTGCGCAGGGCAAAATGCAACTTCCTGCGGTTTCAATCGGAGACTACTGGTGCGCCAGCACGCTATGTGTAGAGGTCAGTGGGTGGAATCATGTATTCAATTAAAATAAAGAAATTAACAACACTGGTGTAAGTTTTTGTCATTTATTGCATTGTCTTCAGAGAGTACTGCTTTGACATCTGAAGAGATCAGATGCAAAAAGCATTTTACTTTGCCCATACCGATATATTGGTGCAATAACTAGCAAATTATAAAGAACATAATGAGAAGATATGTGCTACTTTTTTATATTCTTTTCAAGAATTTAACTCAAAATATAAAAATTAGGGTATCAATTCAAAGCTATCACTATGGACAACATGTTGGTTGTCTTGGCTCAAAAAGTTTGAAAATGGTGTATATAACTTTTTGGAAATGACAAAATGAAATGTAGTATTTTATTTAAGTTCAAAGCACTTTACATTAATTTTACTGCCACTAGGAAATCAGAATTGTTTTTGTTTCATCTAGGGAGCTGCTGGTTAAGCGCTCAAACCTATCCACTGGATCAAGATATACCCTTAACAGCACCCAAATTTTGTTTGGGTTGACGAGGCAATTCTTAAAAATCTTGCCCAGGGACTCAAACACAATGACCACAGTGGGGTCTTAGGATCATGAGTCCTGCGCTTAATCCATTGCACCACTCAGGCGCTCATTATTCTAACACAAAAGACATCTTTTGATTAATACTTGTTTCTATTGCACACACACATAAATTACATCTACCTACAATTGTTTCTTTATAGTAAAATAACCTTGAAGTTGAAGTTCAACTTCAAGACCACCTGGTCTTATGAGTGAAATCCCATTTCCCAATAGTTATCAAGGGTTGTTATTTTGCCTTACATGATTCTTATAGACATGTCCAAAATTTAACTAGAATTTTGGGGTTCTTGGCTTTCGTGCTCGCTATATTCAAAGAATATAAGCTGTGGGCCGCTTCTCTTTGACCTTGGCATATGACCTTTGACCTCATCAACATTTGAGGGATCCCTTGGGTGCACCTATGACAAGTTTAGATCCAATTGAACCTCAACTTTTCAATTCAGGTCAATTTTACTTTATTAGCCTATTTTTCAAATTGACCTCACGTGACCTTTGAGGGATCCCATGGTGCACCTGACACAAGTTTGTGTTGAACTTAACTTTTCAATTGAGGTCAATTTAAAAAAACTCAACATTTTAGTGGCACACACACACACATATCCACATATGCACAATGGATTGCTAAATGGTCCTCCAGCTGTAGCTGGCGGCCCACAAAAATCTTTCAAAAAAAGTATATAAATATTTTCTGACGAAGGATCTCTTACCTTAAAAATAACAGGTATTTTCTTTTCAAAGCTGGGCTTTGAAAAGAAAATACCTGCTTTTTGCCTAACTATTTGATGTTATGATCAAAGCAATACCAGCACATTTTTTGAAGGGTGCCTCCAATTTTCCAAAGATTTCGTGATTTTTGCATAGTTGCATTGGTAATTGGCTAGAAGCTATACCTGTGAATGGTAAAGCTCAAACTTGTCTATGTATCGCAAAAGGAATTTTGTAATTAGAATAATTCAACGGCTGCTGGAAACGTCCTTCAATATGAAATAGGCATGAAATTGCACCAAGTATGTGTCTATGCTCATCCAGTTGGTCTAGGCAAGTCAAGTTAGAGGTTATTTTAGTGAGGTTGCAATATTTCTCAATGGATGGACAGAAATTTGGCATTTCCACCGTTAAATTACAATTGGATATGCAGATTCTATAATTACAAAATCGCTTCTTTTATGACAAATAAGCACTTTTGAGCATTACCAATTTTGAGTATAGTTTACTAGACAATTACCAACACTACTCTACAAAAATTTAAAATTGTGAAAATTGGAGGCACTCTTAAAATGTGCTGGTATTGCTTTTAAAAGTCCACTTGTAATGGTCGCATCCACAGCATAAGACTACCCATTTTATGTATAGAGCTGTGAAATTCACTGCTTAAACTTGTCGGGCCATTTCGCAATTCGAATGTAGTCTCAATTTCAATTGTAAATTTTAACGCAGACATGAGAGGCATTTTAACGAATGTTATATTCTGAATAATGGGCAATAGAGGTAATAAATAAGCATTAGATGATCTATTTGCAAATAAATCATACAAATTCTGTAAGTCCATTTTCCAAAATTCTATGCCACCTGAAAACCTCTGATTTCAAGAAAACCTGAGACCTTCTATCTACACAAATCAAATGAATTTATCAATCTGATCTTATTATCTACTGTAAGCTACATACAATGATTGTATGATAAATAAAACTGTTACAGATAGCTTCTGTAGGGTTATGAAAAACTAGATATTTTCCCCATTAATAATTATCAAACAGTATTTGGCAATCCCAGATTTTGCAGTGCAAATTGCAAATTGTGAGATGTTACTAAAGGTGGGTGACCCGATAAAGGTCTGACGTTTCATATGCTCCCTCGTATGGAAAAGTATCACCAAATAAAACATCCGATTACAATTTGTAGTTAATCAGTCAGTTGGATAGTAGAAGCAAAAATGTGAATAATTTGGCCATCGGAACAGTGTGGTGTTAAGATCACAGCTCTTTGACCTCGTGCAAATTGTCCTTTTATGAATTTGACAAACTGTTTTAATAGGGCCATGCAAGAAAAATACCATACGGGAATCTTGCCATATAAGCCTACTAAGGTCAAGATTGTATGTTATAGCGGATATGCCCTTCTCATAGACAGACGTTATTAAAACTAGATTTTAACGAAAGAGTCATATTTGCCCGCACGGGAAATTTGTAAAAATACACAGGATGAAGTCATGGTGTAAATAATCCAAATAGTGTCAAAAGTGTGTAGCCGTTGATATTTTTGTCATATGGTATTGTGATAATAAATGAGAATTTCCAACAGATAAAAAACAATTGAAATGTTATGCTGGAAGTTAGATTCACTGAGTCCATCAAGAGACTTCTTTTCATGATTTCTCACAAAAACAAATTTTCAAGTAATGATGAAAACACTGTTTTTAAGAAAGTACAAAAATAAAATTAATGCGTATGTATCTACGTATTGGGTGTCAGACCAGGCCCGTAGCAGGAAAAAACCCAATTTTAATTTTGGGGGTTGCAGATTGAGGAAGTGACCTTTTGGTATCAACAAACAATTTTTTTTTCCGCTCGCCGGTTTGCCCCAATTTTTTTTAAGTCGTCTCCAAAATCTGAAGGGGGGGGAGGAGGAACATCACGATCACTGTCGACCAAGGACGATACTAGTAGTAATAATGCAATAATATTGAACACTGGTTATTTATATTCATGGGCACCACACCCTTTAAAACAACAGCTTTTAGACAAACGGCAAACTTTTATCATGGTAAAGCGGACATTTGCCATTTTAGAGAAAAAACGGGCAACTTCAGATGATAAAGGGGACCTTTGCCATTTTTGGGGTGCGACCCACCTGGCAGGGGCCCTGCTCAAGGCACCATGAGATTAATTCTCTTGAATAGCCCTAGTTTGATAGCATAGTTCACTAAACTACTCAATTTGATAGTATTATCAGCTGAGGCCAAAGTCTGGAATAATTGATGATACTTTTTCCTAATCTCTTGCGTCTCTTCTCACGTTGCCTCTCTGCTTTCAGCATCTTGGGGTATTGCTTTAAGACCGTAAAATGCCTTCTTAATGATACGCCTGAAAAAATAATAAAAAAAGATGGAGATGAACAAGTGCGAACATAGAGTTGTGATCTTTATATTAATTGTGGTAGCAGAAAAACCCAATACTATATTATACTGTAAGAGCAAGTGACGTAACCGACCTTGCAAAATGGGGGGGGGGGCAAACAAAAAAAAGGGGCGCTGCCAAGGAATTTTCTGGGGGGTAAATTTGTGTCTTCTCCATAACACTGTACAAAAAGGTCAGTTAATTTGGGAGGGCTGGGGAAAGGGTTCTGAGCCGGGGGAAAGATGTCTGCCGTGACTGATAAACCCAGGGAGGGGAGTTTCCGTAAACTGACCCATCTGACACACTTTTTTCGACAAACATGAATTCTGGAAACAACGTTAATTCTAGTAAGGTTCCAAATTCATAAATGTGCACGAAAAGGTGTCAGATGGGTCAGGTTTACGGAAACTCCCCCAGGGTGAGATCACTTTAAATTAAGATTTGGGCCTCTAATCAGGGACCAGAATTAGGGCGATTAACCAATACACAAAAACTTTAAGTGGAAATTCATTGATTACCCAGGTGCCTTAATATTAAACTTGAATTTGGTGGAAAGCAGTCTTCTCAAACTAACCAAAGTGCGACATTCGACAATATCCCAGATAACTCACAATTGATTACCCCAGGTGGCTTAATCAATGAACTGAATTTGACTGGCGGGCAATCTTGAAACCTGACCAAGTGCGACCATCCGATGATGTTTCCACAGATCCAAATCATAAATCTGATTACCCCAGGTGGCGTAAACAATGAACTTGAATTTGACTCGCGAGGGCAGTCTTGAAACTGGCCAAGTGCGACATCCACCGATTTTGCCAGATCCTATCAAAATTGATATTTAGGTGCCTATTGTCAGGGTATTAGAATTAGGCCAACAACAACACCAAATTGGTGTTTCCCGTAGGACTCTTTTGTAATTATACTTTTCCATTTTGAAGCAGCAGAAAATTAAGTCTAGAAAAATAAAAATCTAATTAGACCCCCCAATATTTTCAGAATATAAATTATACTTAAAGGTGGTTGTTCCAATGTACTTTATGTCTATTGTCATTGTGGTCTCTTGTTGATATGAGAGCCTCGGCACTTGCACACATTGCCCCATTATCAAGTACTTTGGAAACACACTTGCCTAGTTTTTAATGTAGAAGATTTTTAGAAGCAAGAATGCGCATTGCAAAGCCTATTCATACTGATTAGGCCAAGAAAAAAAAACAAGTTGGTCTCAGAGGACCTGTGCGCATTAGGTTTTAAAAGGGCTTTTTGACCCGCATAATTTTTTTTTTTTAGGTTTTTGACTCACTTAATTTTTTTTGTAAATGATTGCTAAAGCACAAAATGATGCAAATACTGTGTATTGTGTTGAGTTGGCCAGTTCTTCTTTATGCATCCCTCTAGCCTTTCATTGGTAAACATAGTGTTGCCTTACTGTAAGGGTTTTCGAACTTTTGAAGTGTCAAGGCTTAATGCCTCCTGGCATTTGAAGCCAAGATAGCTTGGTAATGCCCACATGTTATGGGAAAAAAGAAAGTCGTTAACATTGAAGGCTTTGTGGTAACAAGAAAATACTGATACCTGCTAGAGGATCTGAGGAAATTAATTTACACGGGCAAAAGAGCTGTTGCTAAAAAATCTGATTAATTGTAATCACGACAACAATCACACACATATACATACCCTTTTCCAAGAATTGAAACATCTTCTGACCAATATATACTGGTACTGGTCTTCTGCTACTTGTAACTTTCCTCTCTTTATGTCCTGTGTATCAGTGATGCCATGGTCAACACAAACACTTCCATCCGTAACATTTATTATGGTGGTCAAATGGCAGAACGTCCATGTTTTGGTTGAATTTGTATAAGTTTTCCTCCATGTAGGTTTTCAATCATAATTTCTCATGACTGAGTGTTTATAAATGTTCACATGCAGCCTTGTTTGCATTTTGTTCTGCTTTTGTTGAGCCTTTGTTGTTTCTCCAATTCTGCTCTGTAAAAATGAAATGAACAGCTTGAACGTAACATAGACTTGGTTGAACTGATACCTTTCTTCTTTTGGTGCTGGAGGTCCCCAGGGGGACCAATCATTGGGATTTCATTCAAGACCTATCAGTGAGTCACCTCGAAAGGTTAAAATATTTTGAATTTGCTGGAATAGCTTGAATGTTAAGAATAAGTCTATAAAACTACATAAATATTTTTCGAATAGAAATTACATAAAGGGAAAAAACAGCATGTTCAATGATATTAATCTCCATTCTAACTTAGTTGTGTGTTGCAGTAAAGTGTCTGTATGACCGTAATGACTACAATATCCAATACAGAATACCGTACATTTACAGGACATGCAAAAATATATTTTTCATGATTTTTTTAAATTTTTTAATTTAGTCAATGCCTTTAAGTACTAATTCTTCGTCTGGATTTACATGTATTCGGACTATTGATTAAACTTAGAATTTGCTCTCTTCATTCTTAATTTGACTTGAACAAATGAAACTTGAAATAACTCAGCCTTTTGACCCTATTAGGTTGTTTTGATAATGACCTTACCCTTACTATCTCCTCTCATGACAATTGTGATAGACATACCTATGACTAAGACCAGTGCTCATCCTGTTTCACGTTACATGAATGAAGCAATAGCGTCATAAACACTGCTAATCTCACCTGTTTGGCTAGCCTTTGCTCACTCTCTCTCCTCTTTCAAATCTTACTTTCTTCTCAGCTTCCTCTGCTGCTATCCTTTTTCCTTTTCTTCTTCTCCTTCATCTTAGCCTACCATAACAAGCACAAAAGAAATTACCAAAATAATTGTCCAATTATCACAAGACAAAACTACCACCTGGCACAAAAAGTATCTCGGCATTTTTTTCGATCATACTGTGACAAAGTCAGACCATTTTGGAAGAGTTTTCGAAATAACATTTTGTTTGCCTAGTCTTGCTCTTTCATTTACACCGCTCCTTGTAAAAAACCGTACATAAATGGTGTAGTAGAACGCGCACCGAAAGATGCAACACACCCCAAAACTAAAAGTTGCAGTTTTGGATTTTTCCAATTGCCTTGCGTGTCGCTGGGCCACGAACACGCAGTGACCACACTCATATTGCAAGTATGCTTTCTCTCGCTCATTCAGTCGGAAACCCTCTGTGTGTATAAATCAATATACCCACTATTCTTGCGTTGAACCACACCGTGACGCATTGAAAAATTCCAACAATGCAACTTTTGGTTTGGGGGGTTTGCGTCTTTCGGGCACATCCTCCTCACCATTTTGCAGCGCTTTTTTACAATCGATGTGTTAAATGAAAGAGCAAGACCTATGCAACAAATGTAATATTTCGAAAACTTTCAGAATGGTCTGACTTTGTCATCAGTACTGATCGAAAAACATGGGGAGATACTTTTTGGCCCAGGTGTATATCATCTTTATCATCATTCATCTATATCATTAAGATCATTGTCCGGTCGTCATCATTGCCATAGCGGAAGCACAAATGCAAAATGGGTTCATTTATCATAATTTTATCTATAGATGCTTGCAGGAAAAACTTGTGTTAATTTCAAAGATCAAAGTCTAGCTACTGCTATGTTAAATGTCCATGGGCCCGATCGCTAATAGCCTTCGTCCCAGAAGCCCCAGATTTTTATACTGGAAAGTGGTTATCTTTTGTATATTGAAGAAAGCTACTATTTTTTCCCTCATTTAACTATGACATTTTAGAGCCAAGATGTTTTGTATAGAAGTTATGAAAGCGAACATGCCCCCATTTGGTCGGCCAATATTAATTTTACAACAGTACTCTATGGGGCTGTTACAAAATCACGTTTTTAGCTATCACATCAAAAATTAGGTTGAACATATCAGCACAGAAACTGAAACAGATGGGGTTTGATAGATGAAAAGCAAATCTATCAAGATAAACTTTGATATTCTCAAATCGGGCAATCCCCTTAAAGATGGTCTCACAAAACCCGCTAGATGGTCAAATTCACTAAAGCGACACAAGACTTTCCCATAAGAAGCACCTCAAATTTTTTTTTTTCAATCGCTGAGAGTTGCATTATTTTGGAATGATAAGATTACACCTATGAAATAAGCTAAATACACTGTTTGTTATTATGAAATAAGATGATGATTTTGCACTTTCTGTAGTGCCCGACAGAAATCAATGCATACTATTTGCTATGGGACCTTACAATATAATCAGTCAAGTTTCAAAACATTCTTTTTTTGTTTCTTTTTTGTCCTTGTTTGTCCAACAAAGCCTTCAAAACCTTCTCGGACAGGTGTTCTACCACAGCCGATCAAGTGCAAATTGAGGAGAAATTTTGAATTAAAAAAATAACCTGTCCCTTTAAAATATGAAACTCCAAAATGCTTCTTCTGATCCAATTTGGAGGTAGAACATGATAACTTTCTGACACAATGCTAAGGGCAAAGACTTTCATGACAAGTTTAAGAGAGTAATTAATAAAACCAAATAGAGGGTTTAAGTCCTACTAACCAGATAATGTTCTCAGGGCACAGCATGCACATAGCTGGGGGGGGGGGGGGGCTACAAGGGTTGATCCTCCCAACAGATCTTGTAATCTTGGATATGTGGCAGATGAGATAACGCAATCATGGTAGTATTTTGATACAGCATCTGAGGTAATTTGCCTGGTTTCTTTTAGCCCACTAACGCAATCATGTTGGCAAATCCGAACCCCTCCCCCACCCTACCCTGGTCCTATTACTCACTAGTTTT
>JAMKCH010006448.1:0-200159 GCA_023653785.1 Ophioderma brevispina | reverse complement strand
ATGTATAATATTAGTTAACAACATATATGAGTGACTTTGTGGTTCTGGTGGGGGTCGCTCAATTTTGTATGTTTGTTTTCTGTGGGGCATGAAAACTAAATGGAATTGTCAAAAGTGACCTCTCTTATTATATGTGCGTAGATGTTAAATTGCGCGGTCCATTCAAGTGACTTGTGCTATGACTTGTGCTAATGCTATGACTTTAACAGTCATAGCATTACCTGGGGTTACAGGAACACGAACCCTGACGGAGCAACCTTTGAGGACTTGGCTTCCAAATCCGGCGTACAACTTTTGCACGACCAAGCAACAAGGCAGTTTCTACTCTGGAAGGTGGAACACAACTGCAAATCCCGACCTTGCATTTGCAAACATGAACACCATCTCTGTTCACCGTACTGTTCTCGACCGCTTTCCGAAGTCCCAACACAGACCATCATTGATCGCACAGGGAACTTCCGCAAGGCAGACTGGGACCAGTTTAAGAACCAGGGGTTCGTTCGCGAAAGCAGTCGTAAGACTAACGTAGCCCTAGTTGCGACCTAAGTTACTACTAAGATTTTTTTTCGCGTTCGTGAAACTTGGACGTAGGCTACGTGTGTCTTATGAGTAAGCCAGATTTACGATTAAAACTACGCGTGGTCACGAGTACACGTAACACACTCGTAGTGAGTCGGAAGTGGACGGGTCGGTCCGCTGTTCGCATTTCATCCATCTGGTTAGCAATCTATCATGGTGACCAGTAGCATCTTAAAGTCACAAATCTCCTTTTATAATCACTTTAATTGAGCAATTGAAGTACAATCGGTGCATAAATTAACAAAAACAGATTAAACATATTAAAGTTAATAATCATATATCATTGTCTTCTGTAAGCATGGCATTGTATTAATTACATCCCATGTCCATCAAAATGACCTGCATCCCTTTCCACACAGATTCGCTCATCTATCATGTCAAGCACAGAGAAAAAAATAAGGAAAGAAAGAAAAGGGAAAAAGAAATAAAAGAAATGAATTAAAAAAAGAGGTCTATACAAATATGAATCATCCTCTGATCTAGTTCAAGGCTGACTCAGAGATTTTCCGAGGATGGTGTCCGCAATTTTCTAATAAATCGTATTTTTTTTGGCATGTACATATGCTTATCCACATACCAATCGCTGTGTGAAATAGCTAACTTTGTAATAAATTTTTTATTATACAGTAGTCCTATCCTATGGTACTGTTATACTACACATAGATGTTTACTACATCAAAACGAAAAATCCATTTTCTCTCAATTATGGATGGAATTAAGTATTTTTATTTGTTGAACTCTTTACAAAATCAGCGTACGTCTTCACTATAGTAGATTCAACCCATCGTGTCACCTCTAGTACTTTTCCGAAGGTATGGGCATTGAATGAGGGGCATGTGCAGTGGGTGGAAATGAAAATTCCACGCTAAATCTATTGAAACATGTTGTCCGAAAGCAGAGGAAATCAATTCTATGGTTAATGAAATCATTTAAATCAACGTAAGCGCATTTATAGCTACATTAACTCTCAAAACATTTAGACTAATCGTTTTTGCTTCAGTGGTGTTCACTGTATAACAGGTGAGTTGAATATTACTGACTTTCAAGCGACCGTGTTTTCGATACGAAGGAACACAAAAGCCTTTGCACTCTCTTTGTAAAGTGATGTGAACATGAAAGGCCAGATTATCTTAGTTCGTTCGTTAAACAGGTGAATCGGGCCATATATTTTCTTTTTGTGCCTCCTCTCCCAACTAATCGACGCTGTCCAAAACTTTTCCTCTGGTGACACGATGGGTTGAATCTACTATAACAGACCTTTCTTCATGTTGGCTGCAGGCATTTATCTTGCCTGTAATATTCATTCATATCCTTTTGTTTTCATTTATTGGATATTATTAGTTATCCCCTGTTTGTTCACGCAATACGGAAAAATATCTATGGTTTGTTTCCAATATCACACGAGGCGAAAGCGTGAGAGCAAACAGGGGATAACGAATTATCATTTAGTAAACATGAATATTAAAGTGATAAGCCTATTTAAGTAGATCAGATATAAATCTGGAATAGCACAGTCAGAGTTAGATCAGTTCTACTTCTGTACTTGGCAGAGTCCTTCAGTCAGGATGTGTCACCAAGGATCATGTCATGGCCAAGCACTTTTGGCTTTCCAAATAAATTAAAAACAGGTTCAGTAGGCCTAGACCACAGGCCTCTGGCCTAGTCTATGCCTACCTCTGATATCTATAGAGGCCTACAAAGTACAAATCAACAACAACATAAACTAAGTCATTGTAGACCAGCTTTCCCAATGCCCAACAAGGCAGTCCTAGACCTGGCTGTCATGTCAGAGGCATTGCACAATAGTTGAATTCTGCAGAGTATGCCTGACCACTGTACTGTAGACTGGAGAAACATTTATCTCACCTCTTTGAAAGACATCCTGGCAGTAGCCACCATTTCTCTAAAACACGGGGGAATTTCATCATTTATTTATACTTGAAGAACAGGAATAAATTACTCTATCAATGTGTTTTGCATTGCACAATCACACAGCAGTGTGTTGCAAAAAGGGGGATGTTGAATTGTACTTCTCAGAGGGGGCTGGCAGAGCAGTCTCTTCTACAGATGCACAAGATCATTACACACATAGATTTTAATTTATGCAAAGTAGGGGTCTAATACTTGGTGTAATCATCACGTAATACTGGATATATTACGTGGTTAGCAAATTCCTACCACGCAATACGGAAATATATTCATTAGCCTGTTAACCAATGAGCTTCCAGTATTCATGTCTACTAAATGATAAAGGCCTATATTACTTTTTATTTTTTTACAGTAAAATATTTTTTTGTCTTTCCAACCTACAAGAATAGACTCCTAATGAGAAAAAAATAGCCTTCCTCTTTGGTTTTGAGGTCATTTTCTTTCTGTGCCGGTGTAGGCCTATCTAATATCTATCGAAAGTACAAAGGGAATAGTAACAAGATAGGCCAATGCAATGATATAATTTAATTGTTATAATATACATCAATATATATCTAATTGAACGCAGTTCTCATATACCAGCAGGAATTCTAAAATACGCGAGGGGTAGTCCGAGTACTTATCAGATTCAATAGGTCTATTCTCACCCCAATACACACGTACGCTTGTAAAATCCGTGAATCGATTTACTAGAACGGCATTTAACACCAACTCGTACATAATTGCACCCACGATTACACCCAAATAGAAGACACGTAATAATGATCCTAAGTTATGCGGAGAGGTGTTCCTACGACTGTCTAACGTCCATTGTTCGCGAACACACGTAAGTCACAACTTGTAAAAATCGTAACAAGCTCTCAGCATAATTTATGTATATACTTACGATTCAAGTTTCGCGGTCGAACCCTGGTGGATTCAGAAGTGCCCAACCTCCCGACACTAACCTCTTCCAACGTGGACAATTCTTACACAGCATTTTGTAAACTCTTTATTAATATAGCAAAGAAGACCATCCCACGTGGCTGTCGTCGCAGTTATATCCCAACCTGGGATGGGGAATGTGATACTCTTTACAATGATTTCCTGAATTTAGAAAAATGGGGAAGAAGCGTCATCCAAGGCTTCAGATCTGACAAACTGCTTGGACAGGAAACATCGTGAACGCTGGAAGGAGACGGTTCAGGGAATCGACTTCACTCACTCCAGCAGGAAGGCCTGGAAGACTATAAACCGCCTGACCGGCAGAATTTCCAAACCATCGAAATGTCCAGTGATTACTGTTATATTGGCCTCTTTTTTGATCAAAAATATTATTTTATATCCCATTTTTATTTGAGAAAAGATTTCTCACGGGAAAAGTACTTTGTTTAGGATAAAAAAAAGAGAGCAGGGGATTCCCTAGTGTTGTTTGTGCAAAATGCACCTGTTATTTACTAGATAGATTGTGCAAGAGAAGTGAATGGGGATTCCCCAAGATGTAAACTTGGAAACTGAGTCAACGTGTTTCTGCTTTAAGAAAAACATGCTGCAAAATCTGGGGATTCCCCCCATGATGTTATAAATGTGAAATGATGCAATTCAGATGATGTAATTTTTGTGAAATCTGATTTGACAGTGCTAGGTTATGTTTATGCATGGTGATGATGTAATGATTATTGTTAGAAAGGGGAATCTAGCTGTGAGAAGTTAATAAATACTTGTGACTGAAAGACTCAGGGGCCAGCAGTAGTAACCAGGAAGCTATACAGTATAGTTATAGCTAGTTTTAATCTACAATAATGGTAGATTTATGCTTCACATAGTGCCAGGATTTATTATATTTTCAAGTCCACGTGAGCGGAGTGCTATAATTATTCTACTGTCGTCTTTGAAGCCAAAAGTGCTGGGAATCAAAATAGGATTCCAAAATTGTGGACAGATAGAAATCGTGGTGATTATCTTGGACTGATATAGTGTCGTCGAGGGACTTTAACCTTGTCGTCTTGAACTGCTGGACAAAAGTTATCTTCAGGACTGAGAAGATTCCTATGGAATATTACCTATATATTTTAAGTGTGACTTTTGCATGCTGTCATTTTGAAGTCTTCGCTGTGAGGACATATCATCGTTGAACTGCAACGCTTCTTGTGGACATTAGTGGACATTCTTTTGGACAATAAGTATCAATCTTATAAATTTTATTATATGTAATATTGTTTTTGGACATACCAAATTCTTGAACCAAACCAATTAAAAATCATTAAATCTGTTATATTATAAAATTCAAATCACTTGTGCACAAGGCTCATTTATTTGTGTTTGAAAGGTATTTCTGACCTTTGACATCCACGAGACGTCATAACACTACCAACTCAATCGCTGAGCAACTCCTCGCAAATGGTCGTTTTCAAGGACATTGATAGGATCACACTCGCTCTGTTAAAAAAGAGATCACCAAACTTCGTCGAGCTCCCGGCGCGGACGGGTCACTTTCAACATCCTTCTCACTAGTAGAGCTTACCTCTGCTATCAGTCAAATAAAGAGTGGAAAGGCCCAGGCCTGATAACATACCAGCGGAGTTCCTGATACAATGCGGTCCACTATGTCTTGAATGGCTCCAGGTGTTCTACACTTGTTGCCTTACCAACCAGTCCCTACCCAAGATCTGGAGGAGGGCTACTCTCATCGCACTCCCCAAACCAAACAAGCCGGTCGACAACCCTAAAAATTACCACCCAATATCACTACTGTGTGTTTCCTTCAAACTCCTTGAGAGGATGATCCTGGCCCGGCTGGAGCCCGTCGTCGAACCCTATCTGCCTGACGAACAAGCAGGATTTCGCCGCGGCCGAAGCACAGTCCACCAGATTGTAAAACTCACAAATGATAATGAGGAAAGCTTTGAAAAGCGTCGTAAGGCAGGCGTCATCTTAGTGGACCTTACTGCAGCATACGACACCGTGTGGCACCGGGGATTGACACTCAAGCTTCTCAGGACCATCCCGGATCGTGATCTTGTACAATTCATATGTAACATGCTTGCAAACCGTAGCTTTATTCTCAAGACCTGGAGACTGAAGCTGAGTGAAGCCAAGACCACCGCTACTGCCTTCCATCTCAACACCAAAGAGGCTCGTCGCTAGCTTCAAATCAACCTCAATGGAGCGCCTCTGCCATACAATCCTACACCAACTTATCTGGGAGTGAAGCTTGACCGGCAGCTTACTTATCGGCAGCACCTCGAGTCCGTATGAGCCAAGGACTCTTCGATGAATAACCTCATGTGCCGACTTGCTGGATCCTCATAGGGTGCCAGCCCAACGACTCTACACACCACCGCCTTGGCTCTGGTCTACAGCGCTGCTGAATATGCCGCCCCAGCATGGTGCAACAGCTCTCACACACAAAGAAGCTGGACACAGTACTCAACGAGACTTGAGAACCATTACTGGTTGCCTCCTTCCCACGCCATCTGAGTTTCTACCAGTTCTTTCAGGCATTGCGCCGCCGTGCTGTCGAGAGAACACCAAACGCACAAACTGGTGAATAAGGCCTGCTGCATGGACAACAAGCACCTGCTGTCATAACACTGTCAAATAATCACACCAACTCGGTAGACAGACTGTGCTCTCGTCGAACCTTCGTCGACCCGCTGCTAAACTCTCCACTCCCCATTCAACATCTTACATACCATGTAATACTGCCTGGCTAGATACTTCAAGACCACAACTCACTATTACCCCTATGACAGAACTACCACCTATACATCTTCCACTCAAGGAATGGGTCACCTTAAAAACGATCCGCACAGGAGTCGTTGCTTCAAAACAGCAATATGCACCGAATGGGCCCCGACCTATCCCGAGCCTGCCAAGAGGTTCTCCATCACATATTGTGGATCTCATTTCTCAATGAGTGCCCTACCTCTTCCACCGGTGGACATAGAGTTCTCAAACGCCCCCCAATCAACAGGAGCTGCTCAACCGTCTATAACATATTTGGCTGCAGCCTCATACTAAAGAAAAGAAGGAGTGACTTTCCAGTCCATGGTATTTATAATTACTAACATACTCATTTGGTGTTGGTCTTCCAAGTCGCTGGTGATAAGACTTCAATAGTTTCCAAGTCTTAATAAACCCATTGCACTACATTGCCATAAGCTAATAATTATACGGGTATCTACTTATCTGGGTACAGCTCATTTAGCCTCTTTGTAGTTATGAAGGACAAAGGTCTATAGGTAAAATGTTATTCTTGGGCCTAATTCGTTTCGTTCCTCAAACGGTAATAAAATTTTTCAAAATCCCGCCTAACCCTCTTGCCAATGATAATAAAGGCCTAAACACATATACATATATATACCTGAATAAACCTTGGGGAGCACCAAGCGCGCTCGCACGGCAGGCAGCAAGACCGTCGTGAAAATAGAAAGACGTAAACTTACCAATACTGGGAAACAACTCTTAACCACCTGCGATAACTAGGCTCAGTACAAAAGAACTGAAAGAAACACTAACATAAATTCCTAGTTCGAAATCCTATTAAGAGCAAATCCTCTTGGAAAATTCTTTCCAGAAGCTTCGAAGCGTCAATAAACCATCATCCAGCCAACGATGCATCTTCATGGAAGTACGATACACTTTCATGCCAAACGCCCAGAGTTTGCAAAGTTGACGTCTTGCACTCATGGCGGCGACCGCGGTCAATGACGAACTCTCTGCAACATCTCCTCACTTTACACACACCTGTAACTAATCCCATGCAAAACCGTTAACCGGCTATACCAAGGCAAAATACATTTATTTCCTAAATTCGTTCCGTCAACGGTAAGTAAAGTATTTTCAATCCCGCCTAACCCTGCATTATAATAAGCGGGGGGCCTAAACACATATACATATATATAACACTGAATAAAACTTGGAATGAGCGCACAAGATGCCGACTTCACAGTTGTGAAGAGAGACTCTCCAAGCTTTGGATGAACTCACTCCTTATTATGAGGAAAAACCACCTACGTGCCAATCCGTCGAAGACACAGGTGTGTGGCTTTCCATCTACGCACCGTGAAGCCAAACTCATCTTAAAGTTACCTGGTCTGGAACTCCCCTGGAGCACTGTGCTAACCCTGTATACCTTTGTTTTTTTTTTTAGGAGTTACCTTGGACCGGCCTCCTCTTTAAGACCCCCATCGGAGGACGAATAGTACAATATGTTCCTCAATAACCATCTTGAACATACAAACTCACTGCACAATATGGGGGTGCTCGCCCACATACGTAAGATCGAACGCACTACTGCCCCTGTGCTATCTCATTTGCCAGATATGCCGCCCTGTATGGGAAAGATCAAAAGCCCATGCCAGAAGCTTGTATCCAGCGTTAATGCCTCCTGCCCGGCTTATCACAGGATGCCCTCCTGCCTCCTTCCAACACCAACGGAAAACCTGTACACTCCTAGGCATTAATTGCTCCACCGACATCCTCGTATCGGTAGCGAGCATCAGCGTAGCTTCCAGTATCCATTGAAGCACCCTACTGTCTGAACAGGTACCTGCTGCCAACCGTCTTAATCCAGGAGATAGTTTCTTAAGCAAGAAAGTCCCCTCTGAATACATCATCGAAGGAGGTTTAGAGAGTCCGCCTTGTGGAAAGAAAGCTTGCCATAACCAATTAAGCACTAATCTGTATTGAACTGGTTAGCACTCCCACCTGGATCTGAACTCTTCATGTGCTGACTGGCGATCCTCAATAGATTGAGAACCAGAACTGGCCGATCTAAAGGTTTCCTTGCAGAATTGTGGCTACCTGGAATCATAATGCAGGATACTACCTGTGTTGTGGACACACCACGACAATGAACACCTCTGGTTGTCCCACTGCTGGAGCCCCAATGCACAAACAAGGACCTTGGCGAATTTCATGAAGCAGCCAGACGTTACCCATCTCTGGCTGGATCTTATTGAGAACCACAGTGTTTGGACACTATAAGAAGAAACCTTGGGGAAGCACCCAGCGTCGCTCGCACGTACAGGCACCACGCACGCGCCTCCCTATATGTCAATGATAAAAGAACGGGCTCTGGGGTAACCAAGACACTGAAATAAGAGAGACCACAGTTAATAAATATACAGTAATATATAATATATATAAATAATCTATATTAACTATCAACTATCAGGAGGGGACATAGTCCGCTGAACATAGGACAACTGACGATAGAAACGGGAAAGTCCAAAAACTCGATTAACATAAAAAAAAAGCTCTGAAAATTTATTCTGTAAAGCAATTTGGCACCCGGCAATAAAATCGCAATTAATACAATCGGCTCACGAACAGCTTAGTACCAAAACTAACTCACAACCAATACCTGGCCAATCATCTCTAAGACGGCCTACTGATCACACACCTTACTCTCCACATAAAACACCATCGAATAGTAGGACTAACTCCTTTGTTCTCCTCTGGCATGCGCCAACAACTTATTGATTCTCAATTAATCCGAACCTAGCACTGAAAGCTACGGTTCAACAGCTCAGATATAATTATCACGAAATATGACAGTGCCCCAGTAAGCAGCATAATCTAAAAAAGATATTGCTTAGAAAAAAGAAAACAAGAAGCACAACATTACTAAAATAGATGAACCGGGAAGGGGCCTCCTGACCGCTGTTGAGCATATTAAGATAATAGCATAATTTAGGAAATGATCTGAAAGTAAAGCCTTAAAGTAAAGCAAACTTCAAACGCATCAAGCCATCATCACAATTACAGATTTGCTAGCTAAAACAGCCAGAATAAGATCACGAATCATATTATATACATCGATAACCATCAGTATCAGACCAACCCGATGATATACTAACTGCGAATCAGTCCTCAATAACGAACAAAGTCAATAAAAATTCAATAATCACACAAACTCGTTTTACCACAGAACATAACAAAACGCTATCCCCTATAAGAAAGATTGAATCTTGGAAAACATACTTTTGGCCTTTTTCATCGCCAATCTGACATGTCCTACTGTAGAATATGCCTATAGCAATTTCAAGGTGATTTGCGAACTTATAATAAAAGGGGACTTACAGAAACATGTCATCCTATACAGTGCACTGTACCACAATTTCTAAAACGAACTGCTATGGCACTGCAAATAACTGCAGGAAGAAAGCGAAATTCAGAGAGTGAAATCCAGAAAAACCAGGGCAAACACCGATTTTCCAACTAAAAACAAATACCATCCTTATCAAGAGAAACAAGCATCTAGTTCAATCATTCAAACTTCTAACAGCTATGCAGCAATAACATCCCAGAACGGAACATACAAGCATGCAGCTTTAATAAAGATATGCATATGACAGATCTAAACGGGAAACCGGCAAAATCTTCATAAAAAATCACGCAAACGTCATCGACAATAATGAAACCAGCATTATGAAGCTCTTACACAAAAGCGAGGGGAGCGATCCTCGATCTATCAAGCCCAACGGCAAGATCAAACCACACAAATTATATTATACAAACGAGAACGAGTAATGAAGCTAAAGGAGACAGAAACTTTAATCAAAACAACAAGCCACTCGGGCTAATCACAATTATTCAAATTGTGTACCGGTACACGCAATATTAAATTTATGCAAAGCCTTCGGCTAATCACAACATTCAACATTGTGTCCACTCGGCTAAGTCACAACATTCAAATGGTGTCCCCCCCACCCCCAAACCCCCACTCGGCTATTCGAAATTTGTTTTTGCCATCGGCTAATTCCAACATTCAAATTGTGCCACTCGGCTATAATTGTGGTCCACTCTGACGCTAATCACCCTACAAAAAGAGCCCACTCCGCTCTCACAACAGCAAATATGCACTCGGCTAATAAATGATGCCAATCGGCTTAATCACAATCTAACTTTTGCCACTTGCTAAAATACAAGTCTGAATACTGTATGAAACAGGATGCAAGAAATGCAAATTAGCACCATGCGGAATAAAAAGAAATCAGACTGGACGGGACCGCAGGACCTGTGCATACTAGAAAAAAACTTGAGAATCTCCACGCACTAACCAAATACACAATAAGGACGAGAGGGACATTCATCATCCTGCAAAGGCGTATAAAAATAGAATCAATACTACTACTGCAAGTCATATTCCATACACTTATTTACAGAATTGAAACAATCACAACTCTAAAACTGTGTAACAATATTTAATTACAGCCATCTGTGGCCCATATCAAACGCAAAAGTAGTAACTCCTTCACCTGATAGGCCTTAGATGCACTGAACCAGTGCCCTATAGATTCCGATGCCACGCAAAAGTATTCTTCCGTGTCCATGCGCTACCTACCTCCTATACTGTAAAACTACTGTAAAGGTAAACACCTATAGAATATCTATAAAAACATACGTGAAGTTCTTGGCGCCAACCAACAAAGAACACAAAATAAATCTAGCAGATGTCAGCGACTGGTACATAACTAGTAACGTACACCCTATCTCTAGTGGCACTCAGCAGTCTGAGGGTTACGTGACCGGGGGGTACTACAACACTGATCTATTCCGTGTATCACTGACGCAGTGACCAATTCCCAGCCAAACTATCGTTTCTGGGGTCCATATGGCACCTCTGCAAACCTTCAATGTGTAATGCCTATCCAACTATTGCCGTTACCTCCAGTCACAAGGCCTAATCCAAAAAGGTCAGCACTGTAAAATCTCATAAGTCATAAAATCGTAATGCTCTAATCCAACTAGCAAGGGAAATACATCCAGTAAGATCCATAATAACGGTAGCATGAAGCTATAGCTCTCATCACGAATTCAGAGCTCAAACATTCGAATCCCATGTAATGCCACGCCACACCCACCGCCGCTGATAATTGAATTTCAAAGAGTAGAGGTTAGGTCCCTGTAAACTTACAAATAATAAGTGCACAGAGTTAAGAACTAAACCGATATATGGGAAACGACATCACGGTACCTGTAGAAAAACATATTTATAAATAAAGTTTTGGAAACGAACCAAAATAACGATTAACCAATGGATTAAAGACCAATCGGCTTCAAAAACCTGAATTCTTCCACCACATAATTCAAGAATGCTTCAAATCAAAAACTACTATCTCCTTTTTTATAAAATAAAAAAAAACACAATCGACACGGCCGACATCTCCCATAGCATTGCCTATACACAGAGAACATTAGTAATTAACATTCCGGTGTCATGAATAAGGGCATCCCATGTGCGTAACATCACACTATGAATATCCCAATAGTTTCCAACAAAATTTTATTTCAGCATTAAACCTTTTATCCTTTTT
Organism: Ophioderma brevispina; assembly: GCA_023653785.1. Taxonomy (NCBI): domain Eukaryota; kingdom Metazoa; phylum Echinodermata; class Ophiuroidea; order Amphilepidida; family Ophiodermatidae; genus Ophioderma; species Ophioderma brevispina. The sequence continues at coordinate 188,346 of JAMKCH010006448.1, read as the reverse complement.
GCCTCGACCTCGAGTAAGGTTCATACCAACGGTGGCGGTAGCTATGATACCCCTCCTGGGGGCCTCTCGTTCCGCACACCAGTGAAAACGTTTACAGAACATGAATATAAGTCAAAGCAAAACTGCTACTCTGAGATAAAAAAACAAACGGACATAACCGTACAAGGGATCTAAACTCAATCCCAAAAGATGTACAGTCTGCCTACACAGGCTAATTTGAGGAATTCGTTGAAAAGATGCTTTATGATTTCTAGGTAAATGACGATGTCAAAACTGCAATATATCGTGACTCATGCGCACCTGAAACAAAGCCGAGAGTCGCTGATGGGGATGGAAGGTTATCCACATACATACAGCTTTTGCCTACACATGCTAATTTGTGGAAACAGAAACCTAAATTCAATCGTTATTGGTAAGACAACAAAAATATTTACAATACTAACTAAACAGTTAAACTTCTGCGTTGAAAAAAGCCCAATAAACTCAGTTAAATTTAACAATGTGTAAAACTGCTATTTTTAATAAAACTCCTCAATCAAAACGAACCAGCCGCCGCATCGGAAAAAGAACCAGGATAATCGTACTAGCAAATCCCCACTTCATAATCACATACCTACAGCTAGGTTATATAACATTGTTTGCAAAGTAAAAAGTCCAGACGGCCTACCACAGCGAATTTGATGACTCGTGAAATAAGCTTATGTATTCGAGATATCTGAACGATGCAAAACTTCATATATCGGACTCAATGCGCACCTGAAACAATCAGTCGCCTATAGGGATGAAGAAGATTAGCCCCACATACAGTTGGCCTACACAGGCTATTAGTGGAGAAAGGAACAGAACTTCAAAAATCGTTAGTGGTAGGCCAAACAAAATTATTACAATACTAACGTAACATATTAATCTGCGTTGAAAAAAGCCCAAAACATCATGTTCATTTACACATGGTGCAAACTGTTATTTTTTAATAAAACGCTCATCAAACGAACCGCCGCTCTTTGGAAAAAGAATCAGGGATTAATGCTGCAAATCCCAACGTCATAGCAACATACCTACACAGGTTATTATAAACGATGTTTGCTCCAATACAGCATCATGAAAAATATACAACTCATAAGAGCGCAAACTTGCTATATAAAAATATAAGTAACAATTAAATAAAATAGAAAGCCATGGTAGGACCCTCCTAGAAGCTGAAATATTTCAAATTCTCTATAAATAGCAAACGCTTTAAAAACGCGAAACTACTGTCCAACTGGAGTACAAATAAAAGACCAACTGGAATTAAAATGATTACAACATAAACGCAATAAACTACAAGCGCCACACTTCAAACAAGAAGCCAGTGTGGAACAGAAACCTGAAAAATTGAATAGTGAATTATTCAATGCATCAAACTAAGTTATAGCTTTATGATTGCACGTAAACCCATCAATAAATCATGAAAAGAGGGCATTTAAAAACAATCGATAATGGCACAATAGCAAGAAAAACTCACCCGCAAGCCCACGCCTGTAGGCAATGTAGCGTAACGAGAACTGTATCATCAATGGCTGTAATACGTGGCTGAAAAATCCAGAAACTAAACAGCTCGAGCATGCCATAACTTAAAGGGATAGCACGATAATTCGATAGAATCAAAAAATGTGGAAAGGCATAATTAGGATAAAGTGTTTACAATTCCATAAACTGCTTTAATGTAGAAACGAACCACTAAATAGTGAAATAGAAAAGAAGTAATTTTGAGGACTTTGCATAACCGTCTCCCGCAAATAGGCATACATCGACGGCTTCTCAATCTGCAGTGGCACTAAACAGCCGATTGTGTTTACAACAAACCAGTACAGAATACACAAGATACATAATGTTTGTGTTTTGAGGTCAAAATGTATTGATCACAATGTCACCCTTAAATCTGTGATATTCACGGGGAAAGGCTTTTTTGATCTTAAGTCGAAATTTTGATGCGCCACGTATAAAATTATCGATCATATAAAAAGTACTGCCCTGACTTTAATACACGGATTTCAACCAACCACTTGCAGTTATGTTCGCAATCCATGCCAGTACAAAAATATTCAAAATATGAATTTTGATGATTTTCGATGTTTCGATTAGCAAATTGCTGCCAATCCCTTTAACACCAACACATCACAAGGCACTGAATAACTCATAGCCTCCATTCGGGTAAAAAGATTCATCTTTCACGATACCTTTAGACTTCACAGAAGAAATCCACAACTACTCGTGTGGTACAATTACTTACACCACACAAACCAAGAATTAGCTTAACAAGTGCTGAAATCAAAATTAAGCAATGGCTACAGAGAAATTAACGCTAGATCATGGGAGAAGAAAAGTGACGTTTGCCTGCTTGGCGGCGACCTCGGCAATGACGAAATCTCCGCAACATCTCCTCACGTTACACACACCTGTAACTAATCCTCATGCAAAACCGTTAGCGGCTATACATGGAAAATCATTAGAACTCCCCTTCTCTAAGTCTTTACGATGGTTGGGGTAGGACCGATCTGCTCGATTTGGCATTTGTGATTAAAAACGTTAATTTAAAGAACTCTTATGAGCTTTTCTACGGCAGTCTCTGTCCCCGGAGTGACATTATAAAATCACCTCTTAAACCTTCGTTCTGATAATATTGAAATAAATTATTTATTTAAAATCCTCGGGTTAAGTGGATTAACCCCGCTGCAAAACACAGTAATTCCGTATAAATGTGTACCAGTGAAACCAGGTGTATCCTTTCGTCAAGTCTGTCGGCAGCGTCCGATATGCGAAGAACTCCCTCAACCGTTTAGTTTTTGAAAAAGACTACACCAGCTCACGCCGTGGTAATTGATATTTGGATGGCATGTCATACCCCCGGTCCTTTATAAATATCGATATATAGAGGGCGACAATATCAGTTTCTTAACAAGACAACAACACAACACATAACACCATAGAATACCTATTTGTGAAAAGGAAACGGTATAAATAAAGATCGCTGAGCTCTTTCAAATTGTTTTCAAAGCTTATGGAAAACAAAAGTAAGGGTCCACCGGAAAGGTGGACCATTTGGAATTTTCCGCTTAGAACATGCCCCAGTTTTTTATGGACTGCAACACGATCTTTATACAAGGTTGGTGCAGCGACTTGTAAAAAGAGATAGGTATTCAGAGTGATAAATGATATGTAGATAGAGTATAATGTTCCCTTTGATACAAAAATCGTTCTGGGAGGTAAAATAAACTTTAGAACAAAAACACGATTTTGGAGGTGTTTTTCTTTAAGCTTAATTTTTCAGGATTTTCGCCTTTATAATGCTGTATAGGATATTTAAATTTTGCGTTGAGTTTCCCCTTTTTTTCCAGGCAAATCAAACGCAAAAGATATAAAGTTGTTACGTTTTGCGGTGATGGCAAATTTATCGATTATAGTCCTATTGTTGTAAAAGGGTTGTAACCTTTGCCTCTACTATTCACATCACTGGATTTACACTAACTAAATCATAGGTCAACAGTGAACCCCGCATTTGTTGATGAGGTCAAAGGTCACATGCTAAGTTCCAATTCACATCAAGGTCAAAGGTCCCGTACCAGGTCAAAGGTCATCTGAGGTTGTAAGATGCAAGCTGTAAAATAGGCTGAAATGTAAAACTGACCTGATTTGAAAGTTGAAGTTCAATTGGAACCAAACTTGGTTTATGGATATGACTTGCAAACCCCCATTTGTTTATGAGGTCAAATATCACAGGTCAAAGTCACATATCATATTAAGCCTATTGTAAGATAGGCTGAAATGTAAAATTTACCTGAATTGAGAATGTAAAATTTACCTGAATTGAAAAGTTACATACATAGATACATAAAGGTGATTTAAGCCGCTTATCAAAAAAATGATCTAAACGCACAACAGAATAAAATGTACAAAAAGAGCAACTACATTTAGTCTACCAAACAAACCAGCCAGTGGATAACTAGAAAAGTCAATGTAAAGACCAAATGAAATATACTATGAATTAATATACAAGTGAGTTTTCAGCATCTTTTTAAATTGTGTGAGAGATGAAGCTTCCCGTATGTTCTGCGGCAAGCTGTTCCAGATGACGATCCGGCAGCTGTAATTGACTTATCACCAGAGGTTAACTTGCACATGGTAATGTTAAGGAGACTTCTGTCCAGGGAAGATCTTGTAACAGGACCACTGGAAGATGTTGGCTTAAGACTAATTGAATCGATGAGGTATCGTGGAGCAGAGTCAGTCAGGCACTTATAAATAAGAAGACAAAGTTTGAATTGGATGCGGCTTCTAACCGGAAGCCAATGAAGATTGTTCATGAGAGGTCTTGGATCACTACATCTATATAGGAACAGAGAAAATTAGCTTGGCTGCTTTATGTTGAAGGGATTGAAGGCGGCGAAGATCTTGAGACTTAAGTCCATAGAGAAGACTGTTACCGTAGTACAGACGTGAAAGTATAAGGGCCCGGACGGTGTGGTGTTTAGTATCCACATTCAAATGATGCGGTATTCTTCTAATGTTGCGAAGCTGGAGGTTGACAGAGGAAACAATGGAGTTCACTTGTTTTGTCATAGGCATATGACTGTCAAAAATGACCCCGAGGTTACGAACATTTGGAGATGGTTTTATGATGCTTTGGCCAACTTTGAGTTCGAAGTTTGGAAGCTTTTGAAGGCGATAATGAGATCCAGCAATGAAAAATTCTGTTTTGTCGCTGTTCAATTTGAGTTTATGTTCGTGGATACAGGCTGCAAGTTTTTTCAACGCCTTCTCAGCAGCGCCAGGGATGTTAGGACAAAAGGAAACATACAATTGTGTATCATCAGCAAGATATAAATAATAAACTTCATTGGCCCAATCACAAAACCCTGTGGAACACCAAATACAAGAGGGCTTGAATTAGAAACACAACCATCAATAAATACACAACTACTTCTACACTTAAGATATGTATGAATCCATTGCAATGTATTTCCAGAAAAACCAATTCTATCATGTAAACGTTTGAGCATGATACCATGCATGGTCGATGGTATCAAATGCCGCAGACTTGCAAGTGCAAGTTGAAGTTCAATTGGAACCAAACTTGGTTTTTTGATATTACATACAAACCCTCATTTGTTTATGAGGTTAAAGGTCATATTAGGCATATCATTCAAAAACTGCGATGGCAAATGACACATGCGGTCCGAGGACTGCAATATTTTATATTTCTCAGTTTTTGCATCTAAAATGTACTATTTCTTGATAATGAGGTGAGATTTAATGTTTTATTCCAGAGGGGGCACTTTGGTTTCGGTAGGGGTGTGCGGTGCACTTCTATGAGATTTTGGCCCGAAATTATGCTCCAGTACCATTAATCTGGAGATATATCCCAAGTCAAATTTTAATGCACATGCTCCAGGACCATATGGTATATATGGTCCTGGAGCAGTATTTGACTTAGAATATTTCCCCACTGCTCCAGGAGCATATTTACCATATGGTCCTGGACCATTTGTGCATTCAATATGCTCCAGGAGCATATTCAGCATATTCAAATATTCTCCTGGACCATATTTGACTTCAGATTATTTATGCTCCAGGACCATATGCTCCAGGACCAGTCCTGGACCATAATGTCCTGGAGCATAATTTTGGGCCAAAATCTCTCAGAAGAGTGCGGTGCAAAAGATTTAGTATTTTCTGTCAACAGGAAATCAAAGCATGGTTTTGTTTAGGGACGATTACGATAGCTGGCAAGTTTAAAACAAAGTTTGCGGTTTTCATTTGTACTTGTTTGTCCAATAATTTCGAAACGTTCTCCGTAGGTGGTCTACACCCGATCAAGTGCAATTTGTACGTTTTCTGTGGCTATTAGGTAAAAAAATCAAGATGGCGGACAAAATGGCCGTCAAAATCAGTTAAATTACATTTCAAGACCTATTATGCTAAGGATAAAATTTCAATCCTTAAATTAAGGTTTCAGGAGTAGACTATTTCAAAGAACACCTTTACAGAGCTGTAGGACAATGCTTTCGTCAGCCGAAGTAAAAAAAAATGAAAATTGCGGGTAAGCATCGACTCCGATCTCGTACACTGTTGTGTTGTTAGTCCAGAGGGTTAAGACCCGTCTGGAGCAAAATCGTGCACTTAAGTATAGCATTTGGTACACGCTTGATATGGACCACAACCAATTATTTCAAAACGGGACCCCAGCTACATTTGACCTGTGACGGCCGTGGTGACCATTTTTCAAAATGGCTGCCAATCTCATTTTCAATGTCTCGTATTTCGGTTAATAACACTGATTTTTGTGTCTATACCCATGTTTTGATTGCCAAGGTATTCAAATATGCCATATTTTTTTAAATATATTCCGTCAGGTATTTTTGTTTTTCAATATGGTGCCCGCCTATTTGCACTAAAAATTTACATTTCTTTATACTTAGCTCAAAATGATATTGACTATATATGGTGTCTAACTAATTTTTTTAGGAGCATAAATCCAAATATGAACTCATTTTGAGAATACTTGTGTCAGTCCATTGTGTTTTTCAATCTGGCTAGCAATTTGAGTTCAACTCCAGACCATTTACTTTACATGGAATAGTCCCGTTTTAACTTACTTTTGACGATTTTTTTGGTTATAGTAATCGCACTAGATACTCCCCTATAATACGTTAACAGATCCCTGTAATTGGCAATATTAAATGAAATAGAATACCATCGAAAGCCGCCTTTTCCAAATAACGTGTGAACCACTGTGTCCTAAAAACTTGAACATTGTATTGCAACACGGATCCAAAATCGATCAAATAACAATGTATGCAGCTTAGTGTGTTTACAGTGCTGATTGGAAAAGTGACCATAAAAACATACCAGGGCAGGTCTGGTCAATAATATATAATTTTTGATTCACGTGATCTCACCGCGGCACATACATGCTGAAAATTGCAGCACCTCCTGAAGGTTGCATTTTATTGATTTAATTACAGACTTGTCTGAGTTTGTAGAACATAAAACATCACTAAACCGATCGCTAAAATATGGACTTTTGTTATCCATCACACTGCAGCGTGTACGTGTCAAGAACTATTTCTTCCTTTCATCGTCCCTCTGCATCCTTTGAGACATCTACAACTGATGGATGCATGATACGCTACCGCTACACCGTTGGCAGGAAGAGCGTCAGTTTAAAGAGTCACCCATTGCATCTGGCCTGTGCATGGACGGTTTTCGAAAGTCTGCTGGATTTGGCAACTCTGATGCTTTGATAATTGTTTGACTCCCATACATACCGCCACGTAATCCTTCTCAAAATAATCTAGTCCGTGCATCTGGTTACTGGATGTTTTTTCCAAACTCTATGCCTTTTGAGTTAAAACTCTGCCTTTTACATTAATGCCTATACATGTATATAACGGATGTAATATGGACAATAGGACTAGGACTTACTACCATCAAGCTGAAAAATGCGTCTGTTGAAAGGACTGAAAAGCGATGCTTTGATATTATTAGTAGGTGTCCTAATGTCCTCAAATATCATAATTACTCATTTTCCCTCATTTAAATGTTTTTATTAGGAATTTGCAATGTACTTATGTTCCATAATACAATTGAAAGACTATAGTAACGTCAGCCCGGACCAGTTTTGGGGACCAAGGGGTAGGTGGAGAGTAGAAACCTTTCATTGCTACAAACATGTTTAGGGGTTACAATGTGGGGATCATGGCCTGGGTGGATGTAGAATCAGAATTGGTGCATGTTTTATGGGCCAAAAAAGGTCAAAAATTGACCCAAATTTAGGTAAAAAATCATAGAATTGTGAGTTAATTTATTCTACTTCATATGAAATGTTAATACTATAAAATTCCCCACTATATAGAAGAAGATTCAAGACGAATTTGAATTTGGAATCTGAGGTTTAATTTTGCCCCAGAAGGGACCAAAAAGGGTCCAATTGACCCAATTAAGTAAAATGACGAATGTGATGATTCCAACTCATATTAATGTAATGTATTTAATTTTCCCCCCTATATAAAGCTGTAGATTCAAGAATAAATTTGAATGTTGGAATCATAGGGTTATTTTTTGACCCCAGAAAGGTCCCAAAGGGGTCAAAATATACCAATGAGTAAAAAACATCATAGAATGGTGATGTATTTATTCCACTTAAAACTAGTATTTCATTTTCCCCACTCTATAGCAGAAGAATTCCAGAAGAAATGGAATTTGGAATCTAGGTCAAATTTGACCCCAGAAAAGGGGTGAAAAAGGGCTTAAATTTACCCAAATAAGGTAAAAATCATCGAACGGTTATGTATTTTTAGTCCATCCAACTTTTTATTGAAATTCAGTAAGTATTTCATTGTTATCCATCTTAGCATAGAATCAAGAAGAATTGGAATGTTTGGAATCTATCTGTGGTCAAAAATTGACATCCAGAAAAATGCAAAAAAGGTAAAATTTGACCCAAAAATAAATGAGTCGGTAAAAGTTAAAAAAATGCAAGGTAATCATTCCACATTATGCATTTTAAGACTTCTAACATGAAACCTCATTTTCTATTAATATATTGGTAGCAGATTTTGACATTTGGGGTCAAGATACAACCCCAATTTCATAGTTCACACTTGATTGATTCGCCTGACTCCAATACCCATCTGGTAAATATCGTGCCCGTATCATTTCACCATTTTTGACCTCTGAGTCCTAAAAACGTTATTTATTGAAAGCCTCCTATAATGTGTAAAATAATAAGTATATCTAAGTTATATCTAATAATTCCAAGTGAAATATGTTAAGTCCTACGATTTCCACAGAGTAAATGAGTCAAATATATTCATGACACCATATCATTTCTGATCACTTCTGTACAATCTGTTGATCCCGGGGACGAGGCTATTAAGGCCAAGTAAAAATAAAACAGTTGATCGCCCGGCCTTCTGAAAAAAGTTGGGTGAGGAGGCCTTTATTATTTGTTATTATTTTTTTCAAGATGGCCAGCCATGAATACTTGAAGTAGTAGGAATGCAAGAAGGTTGAAGAAATGCTCAACAAGTGAAGGGTATGAGAGTTGAATAGCGCTCCGAATATTTTTTTTTGATTCACTTTTCCCCCTTTTAGTCCTTTTTTTGGGGTGGTGTTGCTTTTTTTTTTTTTCATAACAAATAACAAAATCGGTGTGGCGTCCAATAGGCAGGATTACGTTCCGTATTTAACGATCTTTTCGTGCTCCAGCGCTGGGATCCACTTTCTTCCTTCACTAAAAATTTTAAAAATATCTGTAACCAGGAAAAAGCTGTATCCCAAATGTAAAAAGTGCACATTATTTAGAAAATGAATAAAATGTCAACTCAATTTTTACCCCAATATCAATGACCAATATTACACACGTAAAACTCAGCCCAAACAATAGAGCTAATGAAATATTCCACATCACCTAAAACACACTTCATATCCTTCTCCTCTCAACATGGTATGCAGGTCCATTACTGCCTACACTGTTGTAAAGATTTTTAAGCTATATCAGGTGTTATGACCTCGCCGTATTGAGCTCTAGTAGCATGTTTCATAATTAAAGGGCCACATACTCACCTCGCTCATATTTTTTAAAAATATAGTCGCTGAATACATTGCCTTTCTTGGTAAATGATAGAAATAGGGGTTTTAAAGACAATAACTTGACCGGATCTAGGTTATGCACAAATTAGGTCAGTCCTTGCATGGGCTTTTCTTTTTTTTCCTTTATCATGAATTTGGTCCCTTTACATGTTCATTTTCGAAAACAATGTTAATCATATGGTCCAAGTTTAATTGAACACACACTAGAATCTCAAGATTTCTTTTAATCGCGAACGAGGAAAGAACTTCCCCAAAGGCTGCAAGAACATATCCATTTCGATCTATTAACCTGCGTGCACATTAAACATAGACCAGATGTTACAGAATGTGAAGTTTCATTAGCTCCAGTGTTCGCTTGAGCAGTTGAGGTTATTGTATATCCATTGTCACTGATATTCTGGACCTAATTGAGTTGACATTTTATTCATTTTTCTAAACTAATGGGCACTCGTTTTCATGTGGACACAGTTTTTCGTGGTTTAAGATAATATTTTTTTAATTTTATGCAGGAACTAATTAATCCCCGGCGCTGGAGCGCGAAAATTTAAATAAAGGCCAACATTGTATTATGTACCATGCATGGCCACAAAAAATCACTGGTTTTGTTTTTTTACTTGACCTTACGGGAGTGGATCTTTCTCAATTTTGACCTCCAAAATTGACCTAGAAGGGCCCAAAAGGAGGTCAAATAGACCCCAAAAGACCCTTTCATTGTCAATGTCCTGCACCATGCAGTCAGATGTTTTTTCCACACAGGCCTGTATAAGGCAATCTTAAGTTGCTCTGGAGACAACACTTTCATATATATACTTAAAACCACTAATAGTAAAACCGTTGTGATAAATCAGCAAGGGCAGAACTAAACCAAAAGATCAGATTTAAAACAACAATTTAGGATAGCTTTCAGCCATCATGACATACAACCTTTTTTCTCTCCTTTCTGGACTTGTTTTTAACAGTTTCAGGAAAAAAGAGACGACATCGTGGTGGTTTTGTCAAATTTTTACCCATTTTGGTTGGAGACCAGTTTGAGTCCTTTTCAAAGTTTTTCATGCCAATGTCAGTAAAAGGAACACTAGATTAGGAGAGAGGCAGTTTTTTTCAAAGGGTAACTTCCACCCAAAATTTACAAAGGGGCAAATTTTTTTTGTCCCAAAATTAACAAAGGGTGCAATCTGGCAAAAGGGGACTTTTTACCTACATATTTTTTCCGCTCGCAAAAATCTTTTTTGGCCTTTTTAGAATGGGAGCGTGGAGCCCCCAACCCGCCCCTCCCTCTGGTTTTACAATACTGATTCGTGCATTAGTACTAGTTTTAAACAGGCAGACGGCAGATATGGAAACCATGGCATTATGGTTAATATATTTTGACCAAATTGGGTTAATTTGACCATTTATTTATTCACATTTTTACAATTTTGGGATGTCACTACTGATAAATTGAATGAAGTTTTTTAGATTGCAATTGAATTATTGAAATTGCTGCCTTAATACTGAAACATATGCATACTAATACAATTTTCCTTGTTTTTACCCATTTTAGTAATTTTTAACCCTTTTGGCTACTTCTGGGGTTTACATATCACCTCTTCAATTAACAGCTATAATGTGGGGCAAGTAACTACTATTACACTTTAAAATTAAGATGGAATTAACCCATTCACCATTTTATGATTTTCCATATTTTGTCAATTTTTTACCCCCTTTTTGGACCCAGATTCCAACTTCAAATTCTTCTTGATCTACAGCTGGTTGGGGGAATTTAATAGTATTACATTTCAATATAAAGTCAATAATAAATCACATTTTATGATGTTTACCTAATTATTGGGGCAATTTTGACCCTTTTTTACCCTTCTGGGGGCAAAAATAAACCCCAGATTCCAATATCAAATTCTTCAATCTACAGCATATAGTGGGGCAAATGAACTGTTCATTCAACATTTAGATGGAATAACTACATCACCATTTGATTTTACCATTATTTGGGTCACTTTGACTCCTTTTGGGCCTTCTTGGGGTCAAAAGATAACCTAGATTCCAATTAAAATTTATTTTGAAAATAATTACAGCTATTTAATAAAGTGGGGAGGGAGAAATTAACTACGATTAAATTCTATGAAGTTGGAATCACCATCATGATATTTACCTTATTTGGGTCCATTTGACCACCGTTTTGGTCCTGTCTGGGGTCAACAATTTCACCCTAGATTCCAACATTCCAAATTCTTCTTGAATCGACAGCCGAATAGTGGTGGGAAATGGGAGGGAATTTTATGAGTATTACATTTCAATAGGGAAAGTCGGAATAAATAAATCCCATGCTAGATCTTTCTAATTTGGGCATTTGACCTTTTTTGGCCCATAAAATAATTGCACACTTTGATTTCTACATAACCCAGGTGATGATCCACAAATATGTCCTAAAACCTGTACCATTGGCATTTTTTTTCTACTTAGACCCACCTACCCTTACTCGAAAACTAGAGCCCTTTTTCAAAGTGGCTGGACGTAAATAGTGGATGATGGATCATTTCAAGCAGTCCCTCGATCAGTATAGGCTGACAGGATTGGTGAGATGGAAACGGAACAATAGTGGCATTTGAATCCCTCTTTTACTGTGGTCGCCAATGTTGGTACCTTTTTAAGGTGTTTGGCATTATGATTTGGTTTCTAAGCGTACGTACGCGCAGCCGACTTTAATAACCTAACTCGGAGATGAGCAAGCGTCATTTCGTTTGCGATTTTAGCGTCGCAAAAAATTCATGAGCGATTTCCACTTCTGCATTTACGCGAATTTGTAAAGCGGTTTGCAAAATCGCGTAAAACTTTGATGTTGCTAGGACTAGTCTAAGAACACGCCTGATTAAATTACGCGGCTCACCTTTCACGCACCCATTTTTTGTTTTGCTTGCGTGAACATATATGCTAAAATCGAAACGCGATCCGCATCGTCGCTATGAAGACGGAAATTTCCCTCTAAAATGTCCTTTTCGACGATTTTCACAAAAACTAATCCCGGTGACACAATTTTTTTATTTCGGGTATTTTCACGTATGCAACTTAGACCTAACTATGTTGAAAATCAGAAAAACGTTCGGGACCTTTGTTTCTTTGTTGGAGCACTTAGTACGGTAAAATCACATTTTTCCCATAGAGTTGCGTGGTACAATAATGTAAAATGTTGAGCAAAAATGACTTTGTTAGTTCTTTTGTCTCCAAAACGAAATATGGTGCCATATTTTTTTATTTCAGATTTGTTATCAGCACAATGAAGTACTATATATCCATTTAAAGAAATTCGACGGCCCATTTAAATCTGATGCAACACCTTAATGCAATGTGGATGGTAGAAGAGTTTTTGTCAACAGTTAGATTTCTTGTAGAGGTAGTGTCAGCGTTTTACGGTGAATTTGTTTGCCGATCCATACATTGTACCATTTTCTATTCTTTCCTCTCTCTTCTCCTTTCTCCGTGAACTTTCTTTGGGTTTCCTCGACCTCTAATTTACCGTCCGAATTTCCTCGTGTTGTAACGGCGCCCTTAGCATCTTCCACCTGATTACCTTTAAGAAATTCCCAGATACAAAATCCTTTATGTGTATTTATGAGTCTCTTCGCGGACATGCTCCATCACACATTACGGTTTCACACCACTAAATACTGGTCCCATTCGTTCCTGTACAAATGGGCAAGATGAAAACGTAATTTTCATCCTCACTGAAACATCTCAGACCTTAAGCTAACATTCTGCCTGAAGCTCATCATAATCTCCGACCACCCATCAATCATAAAAAGAAAGTAGGGTAGTTATTCCAAATTTTTCGGGCTAATGGACCGGTGAAGACGAGCAGCATGCACCGTGACCCCTGGAGATCAGATCACTTTTTCAGTCAGTGGTTCCCCTTTCAGAATACAGTTAAACTTGGTTTGTCGGATCAAATAAAATATCAATGACACCTCTTTTTCCATATTCCTACAGATTTTACTCCTTTCATCTTGATAGCACCATTTTGCAAACCCAGATCTCGCCATTTCTCTCTCAGTTTTTGGGTATACTTAGGCGAGGGTCACCAGATAAACACACCTCATTTGCAGTGGGGGCTGGACTAACCTTTGCTTTCTCATGTTATTTACTGATGTTTATTTTCCGATTACACGGCTTGTTACTCCTCGAACCAAGCGTAGATTTGGCGACAGACCATTCATCGTATGGTTCCTAGGCTGTAAAACAGCTTCCGAGGAACCTTCCCAGTGTTTTAAACGGGCTTGCCTGAAAACATACCTATTTCCTGAATGTTTAAATTGTTTTGCTAACTTTGGATTTGTTTGTTGTCCTTATATGGCTGTATTTCATGTTTTGATATTCATTTCATATTTTAAGTATTTGTTGTAATTAGGTGATGTGTTCTATGTAGAGCGCCACATACTGCATTATTATTTCTTTTTTTCGATGATATAACAATCTCAACTTTTAAGGCAACTATGGGGGACGATTGGAGGTCTGTTGGATCACTTTCTTATGTCTTCAGTATTATTGTCATAATTGGTTTAGTTGGCCTCGACCCATAACGTATAGACACAAAAATCAATTCAGTATGATTATTTTTACGCGAAAGATATTTGGGTAAATTGGCGGCATATTGGAATAAATGGTTGCAAAAATATTATTAAAAAGTAATATTATATTTGGATTCTTTGACCCTGAACAAAAAGATACACAAAAAAATCAAATTGATATCATTATAAGCTATAACAAAAGTAATCAGTTTTATTTACATGGCGCATGTTGGAAAACAAAATAATTGACATTCAAGTAGCGTCATATCAGATTCCTTACCCATGCAAACAGCATATACACAAAAATCAGCTTGTGTCAGTATATTAAACCGAGATAGAGGCACTGAACCTAAAAAATGGCGGCCATTTGAAAAATGGCCAATGGCCGCCACAGGTCAAATCCAGCTGGGGTCCCGTTTTGAAATATTTTTATAGTCACCATTTAAGGGTGATGCCAAGTGTTATTTTCGATCAACAAGTGCAAGATTTCTGTGCTTATCCCTGGACTTGTGTGTGTTTGTTTACGCCGCGACCGCTTATCCTTATCGTATTATACCGAATCTCTGTATAGCAGGGACGTTCTGTATAGCTAGTGGTAAGCTCTCGCCAAGAAAGCGAGAAGTCCGGGGTTCCCCTAAGGCGCAGTACTTCCGAGATTTTTATCTCAGATGTGTGTGCCTGTGCATGTTATGTTATAATTGTTTCTATGCGCAAAGCGTGTTTTTCATCCTCGTAGTTAATGATATTTAAAAATTTTAAGAAATGCGAATGTAAGTATCAGTAATGATCTCGTGTACTAGTTTGATTGCAGTGTATGATGCCTGAGCCTCTATACTCTATAGTCTTTATAAATATATTACCCTGAAAATGTGTTTTGCCGACTTTGAATGTGACTTACTTCTCACAATAGGTTATTACTTTTTGGCGGCCATGTTATCTGCCATCTTGAATTTTGGGGTTTCGGTTTAAATTTTATTTTGGCAACATCCATTTTGTATTTAGCAGGGTCAAACTACACCTATAAACGTGTTTTTAAAACTTTAAACATGACTTGCTTCTTGCAATAAGTCATGAGGTATGTTTTTTTTACCTTTTTGGTGCTCATCTTATCCGCCATCTTAAATTTGAGGGTTTAGATTGGAAATTGATTTTGGCAACAGCCATTTTTTTTTATTCAGTAGAGTCAAACTATCCTAACAACGTGTGTTGACAGCTTTAAATACGACTTGCTTCTTGCAACATGTCGTGAGATTTGTTTTTTATAGCTTTTTGGTAGTCATATTGTCCGCCATCTTGAATTTTGGGCTTTCGGTTGAAAATTGATTTTGGCAAACAGCAATTTTCGTAATCAGTGGGGTCAAGTTACCCAAAAAAATGTGGTTTGCCAACTTTGAGCATGACTTGCCGCTTTTTTTTTGGGGGGGGGCTGAAATTCAAGCTTGTAGTAGATGAATAGGGATTCAGTGATCACTGTCGTCACTATAAGGAAGTTCTTGACTGCGCAAAAACTGATTATCATTGCGCAGAAGTATCTGCTTGCGACACCCGGCAGATGTTCAAGCTTGTTAACTGATTTACTGTGTGCAAACCTGCCGAAACACTTCCTTCATGCAGTTCAAAAAAAAAGACCTCGCTAATCGCTTCAGCAAATTCTTCGATCGAAAAATCAAGAACCTTCGGTCCCTTTTGGATGATATGTCTGTGAAATAAAATCCTGTTACAGATATTAATGCTGAGCCTGTGTGTACGAGTAAGTTTGACCACTTCCAACCACTGACCTGCAATGAGATCCTGGATATTATCAAGAAATCGCGAATCATATCCTGCTCCCTTGATCCTTTACCTGCCTGTCTTTAAGGAGTACTTACCTGATCTGTTGCCCTAAAGCTCCATCACTTACATCTATTGTTAACGCATCGCTTGAATCTGGTGTTTTTCCGGGTTTTTTTGTGTAATTTTTTTTTTTTTTTCTTAGGGTCCGTATTGAGCCGTGCGCTATGAAAATTTAACTTCATCTTGACATTAAAAAGAACAAAAAGAACCAGTCTGCATATCGCCAGTTTCACAGTGTGGAGACTACAATACTGCATCATCCATGTTACGATTGAAAAATTGTATAATGTGCCGTGGATGATCATGGTGAAGCCATTCTTGCTTTACTTGATTTATCCGCGGCATTCGACACAGTGGATCATGATATTTTGCTTGACAGACTGCGATCACAATACGGTATCATGGGTTCGGCTTACAATTGGTTTGCTTCATATTAAAGAATAGGAAACAATCCGTTATTGTCGATGGCGAGGTGTCTGACCCAACTGAACTCAATTGTGATTTCCTCTGGAACATTTGAGCTATATTCATCCCCATTCAAGACACCATTGTTAAGTATGGCCTTTCCAGCATCTATCTCCTACGCCGACGACACGCAATTGTACGTCGTGATAACACCTTCTGGTTGGAATAGGGTTGTGGCCAAGCTTTCAAGTTGATTGCATCGCGGACATTCGTTTGTGGATGGTACGCAATAAACTAATGCTCAATGGACTAGATATGCGAAGGAACATTGACTTCTGGAACAGTAACAAAAGCATGATTGTCTTGCTAATTCTGCTTGCTACGATGTCAGTGTAAGGGTTTCTTCCTATAGACTGTGGTAGGGTGTATACATTTCTGAGACCTAAGATCTAAGACCTTAGGCCTAAGATTTTAGACCTCAGATCTAAGATCTAAGACCTAACATCTAAGACCTCGATCCTGAAGGTAAGGCTTAAAAGTGTCTTGATTATTAAATTCTGAGAGGAAGTTACTACAAAAACTGTCTGAACGCCCAAAAAGTTATGGTCTTAGTGTCTTAGTTTTGTAGTTGAGTAAGGGTTCAACTACAAAATTAAGACCCTGTCTAAAAGCCCACTTATATATATTTTGGCGCCAAACAAGTTAGGGTCTTAGTTTTGTAGTTGAGTAAAGGTCCAACTACAAAACTAAACCCTGTGTCAAATTCCACTAATCTACATTTTGGCGCCAAAAAAATAGAGTCTTAGTTTTGTAGTTTCCTGGTTAAGTTATGCGCATGCGTACTGATGCTTGAGTGAATTCTATTTTTAGATGCCCGGTAGCGTCGGCGATTCACCGGCAAACAGCGCCGAAATCTGAAGTACAAAATACCTTTTCGTGAAATATATCTTACAGAAATGTAGACGAATGTCAAAGGAACAAAAAACACTGTGGGCTGCATGACGAAATTAACGGTAAAGTGTGGAAATTTTTGATCCTAACATTGCACTATTTGCCGCTGCCAGGCGATTCACCGCCATCTTAAAATAGACAGCTTTGAAAAAAATAAAATATATGCAGGGGGTGCAGGCCAAGAAATACGTAATTAAAAAATCAAGATAGCCTAAGTTATTGCCCTCAAATTAGAAATCCACGTGCCTACGTATTTTGGTAGTATGCGTACAGTATAATACTATGCAAAACTTTGCTGGCCAAGCTAGCTGGTTTCCAACAGACTTACATGGCTTACGAGAATTATACTAGAGAAAAAAGTGATGAGAATCTTGTTACGTATTAGCTTGAGGTTGCACCCGAATACGCACACACATGTGTGAATGCGATATTAGCATGTTGTAACAATGGGTCAAATTATGTTTACTGAAAATTCTATATAAAAGACACTCACAATTTCAAAACTGCATGCAAGGGTGAGAGTAGACTTCTAACTCTTCATTTTGTCCCATTATCTTTCGTTTTAAATTAGTTGCATGTTGAAAAATGGCATAAACTTCTGGAAACCATATGTCTTTCAGAGTCATTTGATCAAGGGCGCGCTGTTATTTTGGGGTTGGCGAAGGAGGTCACGGATCAGAAACGAGTCCCTCTGCCAGAAGGCGAAGTTCATTATTTACACATAATCACGGTCTATTGCCGGTTGGAATGAGAATACAAACACGTCATTGAACGTCACATGCTTTAGTCGTGACAGTCAGACCACCTGGTTTGACCCCCATTTTTTTAACCATTGGAGTAAATGACAAGGTCGAATTAAAATTTGCCGATTTCTTCTTTGGCAGTAAGGGATCATCATAAAGGAAGTGGCACTGTGGTTATGGAGATGTTATCAACCTTAACGATGAGGTAAGTATATTCGTGTATAGCGTGTTGTCCCCAATTCAGCCACTTGGCCTTGTTCCAAATGTTTTTCAGTACCGGCGCCGCAAGCTGTCAACAGTCCCAGGGGCCACCCAGGGGATGCGGTCACGACTCCGAATGTAGGTTATGGAGACTCGAGATAGGGATTATTTAGTGCATGTCACATGCCAAATATATTACGCATTTCAAAGTAATTCCACACAAGGCCTACCATGAAACACTCATAACAAATAATTAGGGAAACTATGAGTACATTTTTATTTCTTATAAACCAATATATGAAAATCATTCAAACATTGCTATTGCGCAATGATGGTCAACGTGGGCGGTTATGACGGGGAAAATACAATTCTGAAATTTTCCTCGGAAAACACAGGTGAATATTGCATCCGACCTCTAAACCAAAAACCTGAACTGGCTTGCAATGAATACTATCACTTAGTACATGTGCTGTAGTTATTATACCGATTTAATAGTGTCATTTCGTACCTTATTCGAAAATTTAATTACAAGAGATCCCCGTATCAGGTTTTAAAACGTCAACCTTCCATAAATTTTTTGGGAAAGCATAGATCTTTCACAAAAAATGCCAACGGAGTGGCCCGTTTTCTTTTGTATTTACGATGATCAGAAACTACATGATTGAAAATTTAATTAATCGAACTGCGCATGGGTCCAACATTGACCTGTGGATTCATTCATAAAAAACTTCTCCGAGCATGATGATCATCAAGCAAACTTCTGGTTTACCGAACGCTAGCTGGCGGTCAGTTACGTCATTATTAGCGGGCGCACTTCACTAATTAGCCTAATACAAATTTCTAAAGCACAAGTTAGGAAAATAGAAAAATATTTTTCTTTAAATTTTGAAACGGTTTTGGCGCCAAATGGTATTAAGTAGAATTTGGTACATGGTTTTAGTTTTAATAGAGTTGGACCCTTAACCCAACTACAAAAGTAAGAGCCTAACCTTTTTGGCGTCCAAAATGTATTTTAGTGCAATTTGATAGGGGGTTAGTTTTGTACCTAGTTTTTGGAAACTTACCCAACTACAAATCTAAGACCCTATCTGTTTTGACGCCAAAGCAATATTTTCTTTGATTTGAAACATTGTCTTAGTTTCGTAGTTCGAACCCCTCAACTAGAAAACTAAGACCCTAATTTTTTGGCGCCAAAAATGAAATATCATGGAATTTCAGACGGTCTTAGTTTGTAGTTTGCCCCCCCCTTACTCAACTACAAAACTAAGACCCTAATTGTTATGCCCCAAACTCAATATTCTTCTGGGATTTTGAAATCAGAGTCCTAAACTTTTTAGTTGACCTTACTCCATTACAAAACTAAAAAACAAAACGCACCCTAATCCTCTATGATATTTGGCGAATTTTGTATTAATGTGTGTATGTTGTGTTCGCAAAAGGCTCCGCCGGCCAGTTTTTCGATCCATATTGCGCCAAATTCCCACGCACGGTGCATGAAGACACCGGACGTGTTTCGTAATTTAAATTTGGACGCAAATCCGTTTAGGAAATGGCTGAAAATACAACGAAAATGTACTTCGGGTTGCGATGGAAAATTCATTTGTTTTGTCGTTACTAGGCGGCGCGTATGAGTGTTCTTTGCGACGGTGGTTACGCGTGGCAACGACGATTACGCGTAAGAAGACCTTTAATGCGGTACGCAAATAACGGCTCCTTATAGGGCAAACGGCGTGGGGAAAAAAGAAATGGTCACGAACAACGTCATGTTATTTCGCTTTGATTGTCGTACATAGAAGATGAGAAAGAAGGAGTGGTTCGACTGCTACTATTTACTCTACTGCTTCAAAAGATAACTGTTCAACCGCCCATTCCTCTCATCGGCTTAAATCCAATCGATTGGACAAAAGATTTGCACTAGTAACTTGCTGGAGTAACATTACATCACCTGTCATTAAATCCCAGAAACATTCCAATTACCCAGTTTTCAATTGGTATTTGCACAGGGTCTATATACTATGGTTGTGACCAGTACAACGAAACGTAACTCCTCGCCTGCATCAGTTATAACAACTTTGACCCCAACTTTTTTTCAAAGTATTTTGGCACTTGGACACTTTCTGACACAAAAAATTATGCTTGAGATGTACTTGAAAATGCATTTATCTAATCATTCAATCATATCATATTTTCTCAGGAAATAACCGGAAATTTGTAAATTAGGCTAAATAATACATCTTTTTATTGACCCCCAAAACCTTGAATCAATTTAGCTTAGCTGACCGAAAAAGGGTCGATTTTGCTGTTTCTTTCTTTCCTTTCTTTCTTCTTTTCTTTTCCCTTCTTCTTTTTCCCGCTAAAAAGTCACTGATTTCCTCAAATATTTCGCCACGATTAATAAATAACAATCAGTCAGAACAACCGCGGAGTTCATTGCCAGCAGAGATCTTTTTATGGAGCTGAAAAATTAATAAGCTATTTTATTGTGAGCGGTGTCATTACTTCCTGTTGTGAAACCTTCCTGAACAAACCAAGCTTGAGCGGTTGAACACATTACTTCAAGGTCCAATCGAGTGGCCTGACGTTTTCTAACAATGACTGATGAAGAGCGTAGCCCTGGTATCGGATTTGCAAAATCAGCCCTCTCCTTCTTTCTCATCTTCATGGTCGTATGTATGGAAACGAAGAAAAACATCTTCAAACCTTCTTCCCTCAAACTTCTAGAATGGATTCTCGTTTATAACCCGACTAAAAGTGGTGACCGGGGCGGACTGGGCCCTTTTATAATGCGTACTAGTAATGTAGTACACAAACCTTGATGAGGTAAAAGATAGAAGATTAGTCGTCAGTATGAAACAATAATTGCTAACGACTTTCCAAAAGAAGTTGAACACATCAAGTGTCTTTTTCTCCCGTTTTTGTTATCTCCCTTATTTAACCGTGATATATTTCTTTATGTTTTACCCTGTGAACCCAGCCAGAAAGTTCTCATCTCTAAGTATACGTTAATTTATGTTTGTAGCAGCGATTCTACGCAACAACTCACTAACCATTCGCATTAGCTAGCTCAGCCGCGTGAATGTGCTAGAGAATACTTTATTGTTTCGGGAAAGTATAATCTTTCAAATGATCGAGACTTGGACTATATCTATGTGCCATAGTGTACTCGTTTACCGCATTATAACCGCATTACCTTTTCACAACCGTTAAACAACATATGCCGAATTCCGAATCGTTCTTTTCTTACGAAGCAACTAACTAATCTGCAGCTTCTCTTCTTTTTCCCAGCACATTAAGTCCGGGATGAACAGTGCCATTAGGAAGTGGGGGTGACCCATTCTCATCTTATTAACCATCTGGGCGCAACGTGATTGATTGAGGAACTTTCACTTTAAGGTGAAATCGCGCTCCTTTCATCTGTTAATTCTTCAAATTAAGGTAAACCTTTAATTTAGCATTATTTGATATTCAACTGTCAAATCATTGTACTAATTAGAAGATTCTGCTTCTAAATTCTTTTTTCTACATTCTTCTTTTTTGTTACTTTTATTTTTCATGACTGCCAGAATTGATCACTCACTGCGTTTATAAGGTATCCACGTCTTAGTGTGGTTTGGTATGTCAATGAGACAGTTCCCGTAGGATTTTTGTGCTAAATTGATTTTCTTGCTATTTTTCATTCAATAGGGACCATGCTGTCAGAAAAATGAATGGGTGCTGCCCCCTTCTTCAAGGGGTTAAATGTTACTACAGGGAAAAAATTAAAATCGAGTCAAATTGTGTTTTAATGTACATTAACGTATTCTTCTCCTTATAAGGATTAGAAAAAAGTATATATTTGCCTAAGTTCCGACCTTTAGTTAAGCGCTACAGCCCTGTAATGGTTCAAGGTCATCCTGGGGTAAAATTTACCCAATGCTCAGATTTAGTTGAAACTGGTGATAAGTTGTTTGTGTTGTCTCACAGGATCCAAAAATGTATTATCTTACAGTATGTGACATTTGGTTGGCTAATTACATAGCAAAATGTAGCAAGGGTCTACATGGTCTACGGGGGTCAGCAAAAATTTCCCTGGATGTCGCAATGGTGATATCACCAAAACAGTTAAAATGCATTTTCTGTTTCAGTATGACACAAGGAATCATTTGACACCACTTTCAACGACATCGGAGCATTTACCCCCAGGGTGACCTTGAACCATTATGGGCTATACCGGTTTGGAACCTAGGCAAATATACACTTTTTCTAGTCCTTATGAGGAGACGAACGCGTTAGTGTAAATTAAAACACAATTTGACTCGATTGTAAATTTTTCCCTGTACTAACACTTACCCCCCCCCCCTTGCAGGAGGGGGCATCAGTCCGAAAATTTGCACCCCATCATTTTCTGACAGTCTAGGCCCTATTGAAATCCAAACAGCAACAAAATCAATTTTAGCCTGAAAATCCTACGGGAATACAAACCCAACCACACTATCTCCTCCGCATTTCTTTTTCAATTTGATTTTTTTTGTACCTGATCATGTGTGTTGAGGTGGAATTAATATCGGCATTTTAAACATTTAAGTGTTTGTATCAATATATCAGTATTATTCTCTCCTACAGGGTAATTACAATGTAAATAGGGTCATAGACCTATTTTAAATTCATGTTTAGAAGCACAAGCAAATAGTCTCGGGTTGAAGGATATGTACGGTAAAATTCTCATAAGTTACTTTTTCCAACTGAAGAATTGACAAAAAAGGAAGAAAACGGCAGTGTTCAAAGATATATGAATCCCCGTTCAATTTTTGAATTGTCGAGTTTCAAACTAGAAATAATAAATCAATCACATGCTTTGATTGTTAAAACAAAAAAGTATACTGTTTTGATATACTGCAATATAATCATAGAAAGTTATCTTGTTTTATACATGCCATCATCTATTCACAATTCTCAAGCTTTACTTTACTCGGATTCCGTATGAAATATCATATAAGCATATAACACAGCTTCATTCAGTATGGAAATATGGGCATATTACACTGCTCCATTCACTATAAAAATATCATAAACATATTACACTTCTCCATTCAGCATAAAAATATCATAAGAATATTGCTCCATGTATCATATTGAACTGTGTTACGGTCAACTTGACCAAGGCCAAAACCACCTCTAAACTACGGATTCAAACTCCTGAATTACTAGACAATACACTGTAAACTTGATTACAAATATTAAAACAAAGTATTTATTTAATTGTGTGTTTAAATCAATCTCATTAAAACATCAATTAGGTATCAATAATCAAAGATTTATCTATAAAAAAGTTGTTAATTAATAAACTACTAAACTTACTACCTGGTGTATGCCGCGACGCGGGCTGCAGCAAGTTGCAGAACTTACAAACAGTCCTGGCGAATAATCCAGCGTAAAAGCTTATACAGGGGGAACATTTTAAATCTTGTTGAAAAGTATACCACGTTATTTTTCTGATCGTAAGGATTCCAAAAAGGTATAGTTTGCACTAACTACAGCCTAAAATTTTAGAGTTATAGGCTAAAAACAGCAAAAAGCAATGAAAAGGGTCATTTTCAGTTGTACAGGGGTCAAATTTCAAAGTTGCTCTGATATTATTGGTGAAGCTCATCGGATTAAAATAAGGAATAGTTTTGATTGTCTAAAATGCTTAGTTACCAATGTATGGGGCAACAAAGGTCTACCTCCATTGTATTCAACGGGGCTTGAGCTTGTTTTCTCCCTACTTTGGTAAATAAGCATTTAAAACACTCAAAACTATTCCTTATGAACTCTATCAATCATTTGCACCACTTTTTAACCAAATTGAAGCAATTTTAAAAATTGACCCCTGTACAACTGAAATTTAACCTTTTGACTACAAAACTTTGGGTTGTAGATAGTACAAACTATACCTTTTTGGAATCCTTCTGGTTGGACAAATGATGTGGCATACCTTTCAACATGACCGGATCATTATAAAGTTTTGACCCCCTGTGTAATCCTTGATTGTCCCCTACCTGGTTATAGCTACCATTCCAGAAATGCTATCATGCATTTTTGTGTAGAGGATAGTGTACTGAGGCCGAATAATAAGTATCGTTTTGTTCTCTTTCAGGGTACCAATTAAGGACTAATAACATTGATCTGTGTTGAAATCGGGAGCAGTTCTTTTTGTTTTGGAAAATGTTTATAAAATTAATTCTATAAGAATAAGCAATCAGCTTTCTACTGTGATCCCAACGAGTATTGATATAAGTAATTAAGAAATCAAATAGGTTAATTACATTTTGTTTTGTTAATCGTCATTAAAAGTCATACTAAAATCCTAAATAATTCTTTCTTTTGTTTGCGTTGTTGTAAACTCCTAGCCAATTTTAAAAAACAAATATACGACTAATGAATGCACTGGAATGATCTTGGTCGCAATATTAGCCATAAAGATTGCAAATTCATGTAGCTCACTTACCAATGTCTCCATGAATTTATGTTCTTAACTGATGTTAAGGAAAATTAAACAGAGACTACACGTAATTCGGCACACCACTATTAGTAAGCGAGAAGTCACATATATATAACTTTTATTTATAAAAATTTTGTCCTTAGGGTTAGTGTATATTTGGTTAGTGTAGCCCATTCTAAAAATAAGTTGGTTTCCTGTAAGCGTTCAACGTGGTAATATGGCCTCTGGACCGTCTTCCACCCTTAAGGTTGGATCATAGGCTAAGGCTTTGTGCCCAGATCTTGCTCATAATTGTTATGAGTATTGCTTTGTGAAAGAAACTGCATGCCAACTTTTCCCCCAAAGTCGGTTTGGAGATATTCATCTTAAGGGGGGGGGGGGGTGGTAGGTCTGAAGGCATTGCACTTGAAAATGATTTTTCTTAATTTTTCCTACATAGTGGTTATACATGTAGATCTCATATTTGTCGCCATGTCACAAACTTTTAAAATCCTGACAAATTTTTGCTCTGGGTTGCCATGGTAACACCCGTAAGGCCTCTATTGGCTAAACACTAGAAGAATGTAACCTAAATACCTAAACAATCTACTGGGACGAACTTGGTGACATAGTCAGGAGGTAAATACGGAGCGAAACCATGAAGCCGGATTTTTTAATACCGTTGACATGGCAACCCGGCAATCGACCAATCGCATATTTCATGGCGAATTTGATTTGGAACCCATTTTTGAAAATCGGCCATTCCATGGTTCAAACTCGGCCTATATGCTTTAAATGTGTGCCAAATTTCATTTCATAGCATGTCGTTTTCTGTTACGTTCGTTCTCGTTTGGATGTTTGCGTATCTTAACGAAACGAGTGCTAGCCTTGAAACATTTAGACAAATTGAGGGGCGCTTTTGAGTGGAAATATGTAATGATTGTTTTAAATTTCATTTTTTACTGCATTATCATAATTATAATGAAAGATCATCGAACTAGGTGCATCCATTTTCCTGGATAATTTTTACAATAATTTTCTTAAATTCGCAGGTTAGAAAACAATAAAGACATAAAATCACTTACCCAGTGACAATTTAATAACTTCAATTATGGAACGGAATATATAAGTTTATATACTTCACTTAGCCCAAAATGATGTGTTAATATGTTTCATAAATAATATCTTTTAAAATATCGTAAATATAACCCCTTGAAATTTTTTCACAGTGATAAAAGATAGGAGATGATGCATTTTTGGCAAATTTCCTTACATACTTGACTTTGATCAGCATATCTCGGGAACCGAATGTCCGATTGCGATCGAATAAAAGCATTTTGTAGATTACAGTCCACACAGTTAGCGAATTGCATTATCTCATTTCTGGATTAGAACAATGTTTTGTCATATTCACCCCATACCAACCCCCCCTTAATACGTTTTTCAATTCCCATAGACTTTTTGGCAGGGACGAGGGACTGAATTTTGGCTGTATAGGAAATTGACGCAAAATTTTGTTAACACTACACTTTTATTTGCAATTGGTCTCAGTAATTGAATTTTCATAAGCAGGTGTTTGTTTTTTAAGGTTAGAGAAATATAAAACATCCATACATTTTGTTTTTTCTGGGTCATCAAACACAAAGAACAGGTGGTTGCAACAACACTGTTTTGCCTGATATTATCTAAAAAAAGAAAACTGACGTATCCACTTTCATAAGGAACTACAACTCCCTTGGTGATGAATAAGGGGTCATTTTATGAATGGAACTAAAATTTAGAAATCACTCACGTTATATTTGTCAGATTGGGGGGGTGGGTTCTAGTAAAAAAACATGTGTTTTTAATTTTCGCTAAATTATTTTTCCCTAAAACCATTTTTCTAAAAGAAGTAAAAACTTGAAATTTTTTATAAAAAAGCCAAATAATTTAGGTATTTAGTTTATACACATACCCCAGGAGTTTCAGCTTTAAAGCAAGGCTAGGGGAAATTATTATAAAACAATTAGGAAATTTAAAAAATTAATAAAAACACTAAAACAAATTCCCTGTCTTGAAACTGCAAAACTATGAGAAAGAAAGTGGCCATCTTACCACAGTCAAGTTTTGGACTAAATTGAAAAGACCAGTGTTATCTGAGATCCCTACCTTAATACAAGACTTTGCATTGATAAGTTTTTCTGTAAATGTAAAAGATTGGATTTCTTTTACTACAGGCCCACTCCCTTTGTCATTCGCAAAAAGAGTGCAAAAAGCAGTGAACTCTCACGTCCTTTGAAGATATTTTGGTAAATTTACCTCGTGCTTGACAAAATGATAACGTCTCTTCCAAAATGATTTAGAGGAAATTGAAAATGATGTACTTCCATATTTTTTCAAAGACGGTAGTCACTTTTTCGTTTCTTTTTATTCTTTACATTTGAACAGTGTATGTTCGTACGAAAAGTACATGTCAACGCACTGTAATAATACGGTCTGTGAGAACAGGCCAAGAGATATTATTCTAGGCTTAAAAGCCACTAATACAAAGTGTATTCCACCAGTACAAAACCAAAGAGAAAACACCGAAACAAAGAAACTACTTCAAATGCATAGATTTAATGTACACACACTATTAATTGGATTTTGCTTGGGGCAGATTCCATCTGCTTACGTGCAAAATACAAATAAAAACAAATCACATGTTTTGATGTTAAAACCAAAAAAGTATCTGATTTTTGATATCCGTACTGCAATATAATCCTAGAAAGTAATTTTTTTCTTGTCTTATAATTAAATCAACTATCACAATTTCTCAGCCTTGTTCTTTACTCGTATTTGTATGAATATCTATAAGCAGTATTACACTGCTTCATTCACGATAACAATATCAAACATATTACACGGCTCCATTCGCAATAACTATTAGAAAAATATTGCCCATTTTACATGTATGATACTGAACTGCATCGTAAACAATTGGCATAACAAAACGTCGGGTGTCAATGTGTGCACGACGTTAAAGGCACTATCAAGTGATTTATTTGCCTAAATCAGCAATCGCAAAAATAATCACAAATCAGTTTTTGCATGTTTGTAACAAGTATAGGTATAACACATTACTAGACCCTGCAAGTGATTAGACCAAAAGCAACCCAATAGGACAATCTTAATTTGGTCATTACTGTCCATATACACACTTACTGCAACACGTAGTTGAATGGCGATTCACATAGCGTTTCATACTGCCGTTTTCTTCCCCCTTTTCTGTCAATTTTTCATTTGAAAAAATATTTTATATGAATTCTACGGACTTAGCCTTCACATTTAAGCCCTGTCTGCAATTTCAAATATTTTTTGACTTTTCATTTGAATTACGAAAGTGCCTTTAACTTTAACACCCATTATAAGACAAATAAATTCTCACAGATTATGTGTGAAAAAGACCAATAGGAAAAATGTCATATTTAAGAAAATTGAGGGCCCCGGTTAACAAAGCGAGGCATCGGTAACAAATCCTAAGTTGGTATTGGTTTAACACATAATAACGAAATCTTAATGATTTATATTTACAAGCAAAGTTGCTCATTCCAATATCTTTAGAGTTGGGCAGTTTCACTCCACTCTGTTTATTAATAGCGGAAAATATACATGTACTCTGAACAAATGTTCTAGTCTAATTATTATTTCGACTCTCTTTTGCCTATATCCTTGAATTTCTTTGTTGAAGATCACATGTCTTTAAAATGGCTCTAAATGAGACTTTTCAAACACTTGGTGAAAAACATAACACTGTTGATAAATACTTTAGATTATAAAAGTGACGCTTTTAACAAGAGTATCTCAATTGGAATGAAAAAAAAAAAAAAAAAAAATAAAACCAAACGAGTTTGATCACACATTATGTTCCCTTGATACTTACGGTGTAAATCGTTGGCGGGAACTCAGAAATTGGCATTTATTTAACGAGATCAGCAACTTCAATATTACTGTCCCGCTTGGTTTAAGAAGGTGACGTAAATATGTTCGCACTAACATTTATATCACTGATGATTTTGTTTAAAATCCTTTGTCAAGTGTTTGGAATTCCACGTTTGAAGTTTTTTTCCTCTCTGTTGCCCTTTGCCAAAGCCTCAATGGTAAAGAACTGCATCATGGAAGTTTTGCAGGTTTTTCAAGTAATTTTTAGTTCTTGGCGCAAATAGCCTTAGTCAACAACCGAAATTTTTTTCATTGAAAATACATGTGTTATACCTACGCAGTAGCACTTTCGTTAGACTATCAACTTTTGGCATGCATATTACCTCCATTCAACCGTCAGGAGCCAGTTCAGTAAATCGTAAGTGTTATTGTGTTATTGTTGACCAGCTCGTGCTTTCTCGGCGGTCGCGGGTTCGAGCAAACAAACTGTTTTAGGCGGCTGTTTAAATTTTGTATTTCTGGAAACTTTTATAATTTTATGGTTGATATGTACAATAAATAACAACTTCTGTTAGTGGCAAAAATCTAATCTTTACGCGCCAGACTGGGGTTGATGCAAGATAGCATGACATACGACCACATCCTTTTCAATATTTATCGCAAGTTTACATGCTTGATAAAAGTAAGGTAAGGATTTAGTACTAAAATAATCTAATCGAAAGAACATTACTCTTTTTTGCGATTATACTATTCTCTCTGCTGATACAGTTTATAATTACAAAACTATTAAGTGGTGTTCTTGCATGTTTTTTTGGACTATTGGGGCTGGGATTTACTTTTATGAAATCAAGCACTTATTTTGTAGACGAAGTGGTAAATCGCTCACGTAAAGGTTGTTTATTTAAGGTGCGTGTTCCGCATGGTCTTGGAGTTTGGGACCCCCTGATTTACCCGTAAGTACTATCGATTTTTCATATCAGAATGAAGAGGCCGTATTTTTCTCATTCTCGTCTTGACATTTGACCCTCAAATCCATTTCATAATAACAATTCCATATAAACCCAAAAAAAAACCGGCGTTTTAGTGGTTAACCATCAATATTAGCATAGCATTGATGGGGCTTTGCAAATGTATTATTGTCGTCAACCATCAAAACCGCAAGTTTTTGTTTCCCACAGTACTTGATGGTGTATGTGGCAAATGCCAGGCTCTCATATCCAGTAGATAACAATACACATAATTCGGAACAATCACCTTTAAATGTAAAAAATCCGTTCCAATAACTAAGTACGTATAGGTGTCTTGGAATAGAATTTCACAGCAAAAAATGATGTTAAAGCGGTGATGTCTACTTAACGGATCAAGCTGGCTAAAACAATGGCACAGTTGCGTTTTAATTTTTGATAAAGTGGGAAGATTTACATTTCATTCCATTTTAAAAGTATTTAATCGAATCCGATCCAGTGTCAAGTGAACCTGCCCTTCTACTTTGAAATCTTTCTGCACGCCGCTGCCCATATAGTGCAATACGTTGTTGCATTTGGTAGACCCAATTATTTAGTCATTAGTTCTATGCATTCTTATACATTAAGCGGGTTTTGTAGTATTTACGCGAGTTTTGATTGGTCTATGATAAGCCCCGCCCATAAACTATGAGACAGTCCCTATACCCCCGTATTTGGGCAATGATTTAAATACTTAGCCTTTCCGGAACTATAGATTGTTTTGTTTTTATCCTTCAGACATTGTCTAACATTTCTACGTCCTGAAAAGAGGCAAGAGGGGGGCAACCGCGCCTTCCTCCCCTGTCCTCCCATCCTTCGTTTTCGCTGCCCCCCCTGCCCCCCTTGCGCGTCTGATGCACATGACCTACGAATTCTTTATAAACATTGTGGATTGACTATGCGTAATGAGGCCCGCTTCGACTTGCTTTTGATGCATGCCTCGACCGTCTTCAAAAGATTGCTCGCTCACTGCGCAGGACTGCTGTGAAAGTTGTGACCGCGAACTTGTGATAAATCAAGCAAAGTTTGGTCCGGCTAAAATCCCAGTACCGACATAATACTGTTTGACACACCTTCGTTTTTTTTCCTTTTGTTGGCCAATGTTTATATGAGGTAAGCTTTATGGTACACACGTATGACACGACGTGCAGCCATGCTTGGTCCGGATCGATCATGATATGCCGGGTGTCATGGCGGGGTGCAGGGGTTGAGATCAAGCTGCTGTACTTCGCTCATTTTCTCACTAAGTTCATGTCTGTATACTGGTCTAAACTAAGACAATGCCTAAGACTAAGCCTAGGATTAGGCCTTACTAACATACTCTTTAGATAACTTTTATTACACTTATCCTACAAAGTAATCACAATACCATAATGTGTCACTTTCCCCTGAACAGAGCAATTATTAAAGAAAAGATCGTGCAGCCATGCCGTGTTCAATGATCTGCTCATGTCACTTG
Source organism: Ophioderma brevispina (assembly GCA_023653785.1). NCBI lineage: Eukaryota > Metazoa > Echinodermata > Ophiuroidea > Amphilepidida > Ophiodermatidae > Ophioderma > Ophioderma brevispina. Next base: position 157,222 of record JAMKCH010006448.1, on the reverse strand, counting down.
TGTCCTGACAAAATATTAACTCAAAATACACCAAATTACCTTGTTTTATGTATGATTGTAGATGAACTTTGCTATAGTCCTCGCTGGCTTAGCTTAATAATGTGATTCACTACAAAGCTGTCTTTGACGCTAATTTGCTGATTTGGGTGCTATGTTTTTAGGCTCTATTGCCCGAAGAACATACTTTTTTCAGACACTGATTTTCACGCAGTGATTGTAAACTCTTTGCCATGCCGTGTCAGTGCCATGACTGAGGGGCCGGTGCCATGACTGCCGATTATTCGCTGCTCCTGGGATGTTCGTTAACTCTTCACATGACTGATTCGATTGAAAAATCGCAAATCACAAATCTTTATTTTATGATACGTATCCCTACATATGTCATTATTAATTATTGTCTCTATGGATGCGTTTGCTTTTCCAGCTGATTCGTTGTGTTGTTGACTGAAGTTTTTCAAAGGGGCAAATCATATTTGTTGCGCGTAATAGATTGTTCACGTTGTTTACAGGGGGGGTACTAGTGGGTGAAGTCCTTTAGATCTAAAACGCTCTCCACAAAATTATTTATTTGCAATTTTAGGAATAAAATGTTAAACTGTTTTAGAATGACAATAAAATCCTCTAAAGCGTGTTTTGCTTTGAAAGACGGCCTGATAATGCATGGGTTGTACCATATTTTTTCGTCGTGAACGGCCGCCTTCGGCGACCGTTCACGACTCAAAATATGGTACAATCCATGTATTATCAGGCCGTCTTTCAAAGCAAAACACGCATTTAGAGTATTTTATTCTCTAATTGGTTAAGAATTATTTGTCTTCCTGAACATGCATAGATATCGGAAGGATGCATACAAAATGCTACACAGGGTTAATGAGAATGGAAAAATAACTTAGGTAGATGCTATAAAATACATTTTGCTTTCGTACGGCGTTGGATATGTATGTCTAACCCAAGAACGAGATTACACAGGCACTATCAGTGATTTGCTAAATCAGAAACTTGAACAATTCATCAAAAACGTTTTTGCATGTCTGCATCAAATACAGGTACCCTAACATATCCTACAAATGATAAGGCCAGAAGCAACCTAATGAGAAGAAAATCTGATATATTAGTCATTACTGTCCGAACGGCCACTACAACACGTAACTGAATGGAGAGTCTTATCTTTGAAGACTGCCGTTTTCTTTTTCTGCCATATCTTCAGTTGGAAAAGGTAACGTTCGAGAAATCTACAGACTTATCATTCACCTTTAAGATATTCCTGCAAATTTCAAATATTTTTGACTCTCTCGGATGAATCACTGATAGTGTTTTTAACTCATTTAGCCAGAAAGTGTTGGAAGACTGGAGTATTCAAGTATTTCACTTCAGGATTTGGCGGTAGATCCAGGCTGAAATCGTTTGCGTTTATATCGCATATGTATGTATGTATCTGCGTGTATAGTCAGGTTCACTTTGTACTATGTGACCTTTGCTGGCTTTTTGTGATTTTTTTGACAAAGCCAGATTTTTTGTAAGTTCCCCTCAAATTAATAAATAATAAAATAATAAAAACTAGAATTTCGTGGTTCTCGGCTTGCGCGCTCGCTATATTCAAAGAATATAAGCTGTGGGCCGCCAGCCTATTTGAACTCGACCTCACATGACCTTTGGCCTTGGCTTGTGACCTTTGACCTCATCAACATAGGAGGGATCCCATGTTGCACCTATGACACGAGTTTGGTTCAACTTTAATTTTTACACTCGTTTGAGGAGTTAAACGAAGGACAACATCTTTTGAGGAGTTTAACGAAGGACTACACGAAAACGAGTGGATATCCACTCATTTTGGAGGGATTTTCAATCTTTTTGAGTGGAAATTCGCTCTTTTCAGTACAAACCACTCGTTTTGGGGTGGTTTATAAAAGTTTTCCTTTTTTGGGTAGTGAAATTTGCACTCGTTTTAGAGAGTATGAATGGTAGGGCCCCAAATACATGTGAACGAGACTAAATTCGAATAAATAATGTTCTAGCAGTCTAGGAATTTTTTAAATGGCGCGAAAATTAAATATTCAAATGCATTTTTCTCAAAATTTCTTCTACGAACTAAAAGTTCGCAGAACAAAATTGCTTAAAATAATGTCTTCTCGCCGTATGGTAAAAATTTAAGGCATTCATCAAGCGGTTTTTAAGGAATCGATCAGGTAAATTGGGGCAAAATAGGGATTTTCTCATAGAGCTCCAGAGGAGCTCGGTAACCTCCAAAATCCCAACTCTAGTATTGAACATCGGGTGTCCTTCTCTCCCTGCCCGAGTCGCTCTACAAGATTTCGAGGTCTCAATAATTTTATTATTAATATTCTATCTCTCTCGGTCTGTCTGAGTGAAGGTGTTCGGAGGTGGTGGGGCTCTTTCTCTATCCGACATTTAGGTGTTCTCGTCGTGTAGGTAGCATACAGATGAAGTGGATATGTGCATATTAAAGGGATTTATTGGTATGAATCTATCGGCACATATGTAATGAAATGTCCCTAAATATGACGTACCAGATGGTTTGCATGGTAATTGGAGTATTCCTTGCCAAGAAAACACCATTTTCACGCTTAACTTTCGTTCGAAGCAGTAGACGATTTAAGGAAGCCGCCACGTTTAGTATTTACGCAATCGTTTTGCCACAAGCCATATTTAGTCTTTCACACCAATTGAAAGATGATCGATGGTTAGTCAAGTTCTGGCCTGTATGAAAGACTATCGCGTTTACTTTTAACATTTAAATTAAAAACACAGCTTTAATTTAACGTTTTCCTTTAAAATATATCAATTTATCCAAAATGGCATACATTTGTGCCTAATTTTTTATAAAATGAGCCTGGGATTCTTGAGAAATACAGTTTTTAAAATAAAGTTAGGAAACTCTACATCATACAAAGAAGCGCTACTCGGTACATTGAAAAGTACGTAGATTACGTAAACCGCGCATTAATTAGTGGGTTTCGAACACTGATCTCTATACAATGGATTGGAAACCTGGGCTTCGTAATTGAAGCACTGATGGCCATATTGGTCATCCAAAAAGAGCGGCCCAAGCAGGTGGTTAAGAGCCGGTCATTTATACAAAATTGTTCCCATTGAAATGTGGATAATCGACATAACAGACAACAGAATCAAGCCAATTTGAGCTCATTGTTAATTTGCCGCGTATGGGCATGGGGTTGGGCCATTTCTCTAAACGTGGCACCCGGGATACAACCTTCCCTTTTTAACCTGTGTCCCCTCCCCTGGATTGTAAAATGGTTGTTTCTGGTAACCAAGATGCCCGCCCGTAGCTCATTCATCTCATATCCAATTACTGTTGTTAAGCCAATCCATTGTATATTATACATCAGGTTAACCATGCGAGTGGGGCCAATTGTTGTACAAACGTTTTTCTATGAGTGTGTGAACTGCGCACTATTATGAGATTGCTATTTATATTTCCGTATGGAAACGTGGTTTACACAAATTTGGCACTCGACGGACCTCCTTACAAGTGCCGCACTGGCGTATAAACACTATACATCTTACCGTACGCGACGCTGACCCCCCTTTTACTGTCCACGTTGTCAACCATTGATTTGTTAGTGGTTTTAGCCAATTAAAACCTTTGTTAATCACAAAATGATTTAAAAAACACCCCTCTTAACATTGTTTTCCCTCCAAATCACTGAGGTTTTTTAAAAGTGTAATTGTTGTTGCAATAAAAATTCTAAACGAAACTTCGCTTCCTATCCTTTGGGTGTGCTCAACGAATTCACAAGGAATGAGGCCTTGTGCAAACTTTGTACGTGATATTGCTGTAAATGGGATATATTTTTGCTGGCTTCTGTTTCGGTTATTGCCTTGCGGGCGTTGTAATATACCACAGGGAATACACATGGTAAGCCTTCCATGATTGCTGGTACAAGTGGTGTACCATTTGGGTCCCGGCATAAATCCTGGATTCTTCGCAGGACATATACTCCAATGGCAATGAAAACCACCATCTGTCACGTTTTTATTTAGGAATATTTCCAATTATAATATGTCCGATAAGATTCCTACACAATAAATTTCACTTTAAAAATTATAAACCGTTTGTTTCTTCTACATCAACGATTACATCGCAATAAGTTCAGTTGTATCGAATTATTCGACATACCAAGCCATATGTGATTTGTTTGGACCATAAATATTAATTTGAAACCGGTTGTAACCCGTAGTTATTAAAATATGTGATTTTCTACAATTACACACCCTAATCCAGAAATTGAATACCCCCACTCAACTGTTTCACCTTCGTCTACAAGCCTTTTTTTGTAACCTGTTTACCAAGTGGGGGGGGGGGGGTGGTTAACCACCCAACCCACTCGAGAATTCGTTAAAAAGCACCCGATTCTTATGATTTTGATACCAGTGGTAGCTATGGTCCCTCCTCCCCCTTTCTCATTGATACCAAATGTACCAACATTCCTTGTATGGCGTCACAAATGACGTCATGCAAGTCCTCGAGTCAGCAAAATTGGGCATTTTCCACAGATAATAGGGCGAAAATCCAATTTTGCGCTAAAAAAGTAAGTCGGAATATTTCTGATTTTCATAATGCGGTTTTCCCAGATCTAATGATGGCAATTTGGCTATTTTTACATAAACCGAGAGGTTTAGAGGCTATACGAAGAATAAATAATTTTCAAAAATTTCTCCACGATAAATCAATCTGGGTGGGCACCAACCCCCCCCCCCCCACCCCCCCCACCTTTCGACTTATGGACGGCATAACCCCACCCCGTTGAAGGTTGCTACCTCCCAATGTGTTTTTTTTCTCTAAAATGACCGGAAAGATTGGATAACGTTTTTTTTTTGGCAATTTTAGGAACGTTGCGCTGGCAATATGTGGTTTTACAATTTTAGAATATTTTGAAATTGTTTAGTTAATTTGTTAAAATGAATATTGTTTTTGTAAATAAACCTTTTCCTAATAAAAGGGTTTCATCCTTTTGTCCCCCCCCATTGGTTATGAATTGTGGTGTTTCATATAGGTATGTGCATAACCGAAATTTGGGCAACGGAGGGACTTGCATACCATAAGAAGGAAACTTAGGACGAGTTAAATTTCCAACATCAAAACAGCTCAGAATGGATTCCCCGAAACTATTTTTTAAGCGAATAAGATACAAACCCCTGAGTATGTAATTACCATTTTTCACAAAAGTTCACCCAGAAAAACTTCTAGAGTATCCACCATTAAAATGAATCATAGCGTTTTGCAATGACGTAAAATTTTGCGTAAAAGCTAGGGAAATCATAAGAAGTCATGTTCCATGCGTCACAAATGAATAACTGTTACCTTGTAATACAGTACTGCACAGAGCTGAATAACTACACATCAATGGCTTTTAATCCCACTCTCCGCGTCGTAATAGTCCTTAGTGTCTGTTCAATGCCACTAATTGCTGCTAATAAGATTTGAACAACAGTTTCCCAACACATGTATGGTTGGTAAGACAACCCACCAAATAATATCAACACCTAAACCTATCATCACACTGGTGTAACCAACTGAAAATGGTTAAAAGACAACTATTGCCCGATTGAATTGTCATTGGGTAAATGGGGAGGCGTTTTATCCTATGAACTGTTAGATTCCAGACACAAATGACCCCACTTTCCGCACCTGTATCTTGGAGATCTTAGTATTAATCCTGGTTGTAAAGGTGTTCCAAAGTAGTAATGAGCTATATTTGAACCCAATAACCAAATTGCATTTTAAATTTCTTATCTAAATTGGTATAAGCTTCACTTCAGGGTATTTTTTAATCTAAAATTGAAAGCTGAGGAAGAACATGTTTTTTAATGAACGATTTTCGAAAGCACTCATATGGTCTATGTTCACCATTGAATAATCCAAACATACAGAATTCTACTGATTGATGAAACGACGTAATAACAGTTGATTCAAAATCTTCGCTTAAATGTCCTCGAAAATGCACTATACTCTTGATTATAAAATGTGGGAAGCTGTTATTGAAATACCAACCAATATCGCTACTCTTTTTGGTATATAATCTCCGGAGATTTTTAAAACTTTCATTCATAAATATTAAAATCAGTTAAATATAATACCCCTGCTACTGCTTGAAAAATCTTGGTCCCTTTCGAACTTAAAAGAACTGGATCTTTCGACCAATCGGTTTTTGACAAAAAATCCCTGCGAATCTCTGCCGAATACAATATTTTGATGGACTACCAAAGTTAACAAGACTCTACCTTGACATAAACCACTTTTGAACATCAACCTTACGAGTGGAACTATTTAATGGACTATGATACTTAACGGTGGGCTTAACCTTCAGTCAAACCCGCTAACGTCCTTTGTCTAGAGGAGTGTTTGGATTTAAATGACTATTAAAGTACCCTTCCGTCTGTCTTAAACCACTGACAATCCCTGTCGAAAATAAACTTTTTAATGGGCTGTCAAAATTTAGAGATCTAGGAATAATAGCAACCACCGTGATATCACTGCCATGAAGAGTTTTTTAGTGCCCTTCTTATTTTGCTTTATAATCCTGTTTCTTATAATCCAAACTGACCTACCTTGCCAGATGGGAATATTCAATTCATCATCGTCTTACTTTGAAATATCTTTAATCTTACAACCAACACTCTGGTAGACCTGCTAAGTGAAGGCTTTTAGTGCGAAGTTGACTATTTTTGGAAACGCCTCCAACTCAGAAACAACAAATCATTACCCGTGCCTACCAATAATAGAGGCATATAGTGTATTTAAATCAATAAAAAACATTTTTCTTTCCTTCAAATATCAATTGCATTGTTACCAAATCACGTGTTCATGGAACTTTTTTTTCAATTAGGTTGTGCTAGAGCCGTCGCGGCACAGGCTGGAAGTCCTTGCCCATTGATGTATTCAGTACACTAACAAGTTGGAGCCGTCTTGCCTACAATAAACCAGCTTGATATCTTTTCCGGCGTGGCGTGTTTAGTATATTCAATCGGTTTTAAGAAATGTTGGGATCTAAGTGACCATAATTTAAAATCGCTACCAAAAGGAGTGCTTTTTCATGGATTTTCTCTGTTATCTCACCTCTTAACCCCCCAAACCTCGCAAGACAACAATTTGATACAGCCTTACCAACCCTGTAATGTTTTGATGAACTGTTTTGAGTTAGGAGAAATAACATTAATGGAAACACTTGATATCTGTCCCAAATGGGGTTTTTTAGTGGGAATTGATGACTTGAACTTTTTCTTTCCTAGGTTAACAATGAGTTCCGGTATCCCTCAAAAATTGGATGTTCAATGATACCCTTTTGCTTTGGACACTATATCTAACTGACAATAATCTGACATTTACTTGAACCCTAATGTGTTTTATGGGTGTGTTCAATTACGCAATTTACGACGTCTCTATCCTTCAGCAAACAACAATCTGGAATCCATACCAGTTTAAAGTATTTTATTAGAACTGCATTAATTTGAATAGCTTTTCCAACTAGTAGCCAAACAAACTGAAAACATCTTTATCAGTTGAGTCATTAGTACACTAGCATATTTAGAAAACATTTACCCTCCAAAATAACCACCTTGATTCCGTGCCACCTAGAGTCTTCAGTGGTCTTAAATCTTGACGACTTGAACCTCTTACCAACAAGCTAACGTCCCCTAGTTTAATTGGAACATTTGATGGATGTGCCCGGCTACGGTGGCTCTATCTCTATGATAACAACATTACATTCCTTCCAATTGACGTTGTTTTAGCAGTCTGAACGGGAATTTGGGGGCGAAATTGAGCGCCCAAACAACCGACTAAACATCCCCTGTCATCCTGGATTATTCAATCCATGTGTCGCAGTTACTTTGGCTTCCTTCTATACCACAACAATCTGACATCCTTGCCGAACGGAATATTAATGGAACACGATGTGTGGCTTCTTTTAACACCTCAATAACAACCAAGCTTGTGAACATCCTGCCCATCGGGTGTTTGACGGATTTGTGCAGTTGGAGTTTATCCTGTTTTTCTTCGTTCTTTCTTCATGAAAATAATCTCATAGATAGCTTTCTCCCAAGTGCGTTTTCAAATAGAATTTTGAAAGTGGTAGCTGCATATACTCAATGGTTAGCTGACATCACTAACCACTTGGCATATTTAATGGGCTAATTAATTGAGGTTAACTTGATCCTTAGTGACAACAGGTGAACTTCTCTACCACGTGTGTCATCCCATCAAACTTCTATTGCAGTATTTAAATATTTCTGGTCACGACCTGTTGACTTGCCAGCCATTCGGTAATTTGCCTAGGCTGGAAGAATACTTGAATGATTTAATATCTCACTAATTTTTGGCGACCAATACTTTTTGCATTTTAGCCTAATTTGAAAATTTCCTGTCTCTAAATTACAATGCCCTGATGAGTTACCACTCGTCAAATATTCAGGGCAAATGCCAGCCATGATTTAGTTCCTTTATTCAGCAGTAATTTGTTTGGTTTTTCCTTCGATACAGCCTGGTCTTCAGAAATCAATCTAATCTTCGCACCGTGATATTCTTACTAACCACTTTAGTTGAAAGAAAACTTAGGTTTATGTTCCATTTTCTGTATGCAAATTGTTTACTCTGTACATTCAACAAAACAAAATACCATATTTTGCTCACAGGGAACATTTGACATTTACACAAAACACGTTGAATCGTCCAAACTTTTTCACATATGCTTTAACAGAAACTGTGAAGAAAAATCTCTTCAAGTAATCTTTTTTAAAGACGCCTAAGATCTAAATCAAATTCACCTTCTTTCTAGTTTCTAATCATCCCATTTTACTGGTCTTTAGAAAATTTCAACATAATAGTATATGAAGTGCAACGTGTTTGTTTTTGCACAAAAGGCTCATTGCATTTCCGAAAACCCTCGACCTATTTATCTTACATGTAAAAGAATGCTGGCTGACTTGTCACTGAGAGTGTCTATGTGGATTCTTGGATTATTTGCAGCAGCTTGCAATGGATTAGTATTTTACCTACGTTGTATTGATAATAAATCTAACAAAGTTCAAAACCTCCTGATATCGCAACTTTCTTTCTCAGACTTTCTTATGGGGCTAAACATGATTTTGTTGGCTGGAGCAGATGCATATTATACCGAATACTTTCCATCTTATGCAGATGCCTGGCGGAAAGGAACTCTGTGTAAATTTGCTGGTATATTGTCGCTGTTGTCAAGTGAGGTATCTATCTTTTTGATTACATTGATTAGTGTTGACAGGTTTCAAGGTGTTAAATATCCTTTCAGTGACCACCGTTTGAGATCAAAATCTACGAGGATTTGTGTTTACTTGATTGGTTAGTAGGTTTCGTACTCAGTGTGCTACCAATCGTGATGTCTGGAATGTTTCCTGATGTTTTTGAAATTTCAGAAGTTTGTGTGGGCATTCCGATGGTGAGAAGGCCTATAGCTGTAACAAACTCTACTTCTGTCGAGATAAAAGTTGATAAAATCGACACAGTTGAACGCGAAAGATGGTGGCATACAGACTCTCTTGGATCAATACTAGTTGAAGAGCAAAATATTTCACCATACTCGTCTGTAGCATCTAAGATCATCAGCTACCAATTGGCTACCTACTTTCCATTATAGTTTTTATAGGAATAAACCTTATCTGCTTCATACTGATTGCTATTTTATACATCCAAATATTTATGACTGCCAAAGCAACAGCAAGCAAAGCGGGCCGAAATCAAGATCAAAAGGACGAAATGCGTATGGCCATGAAAATGTCCGTCATTGTACTAACAGACTTCATATGCTGGGTTCCTCTTGTAATAGTGTGTATTCTCGCTCAAAGTAAAGTCATCACTGTACACCCAGTGGTATATGCCTGGACTGTTGCTTTTATATTACCCATTAATTCAGCTCTAAATCCTTTTTTATATACGTTAATAGCGATTATATCTGATTATCTGGATAAAAGACACAAAAAATCTACTCCAGGCATTTCTACTACAGAGAACAGTTACATACCAAACACTCAGCCTTAATAAGCCTATGATTACTGTTAAGATGTTCACCAAACTTGGTCAGCATAGATGCAGACCTTCACTTGTACTCTTTCGGTTTTGATAATTTATTCCGGGTGGAGAAATAATACGATAAAATACAAGAGAACGTGAAGGTTATCGCTTTCAAAGCCCCTTAACTTAGCAATCAAATGTTCTAGAGATCTGGGAATTTCAACATTTTAAAACTTAACTAGTGTTATGTTATATTAATAGAGTAATGATAACGACACGAATTTCGACATTGGCCTAAGCACCTAACACCGACCACCTATCACTGCAATAATTATATAATATTGGATGGCTGAGGTTAATAACAGAAAATATCGCCCGAACCTAGATCAAATATCAGGCGAGTCGAAGACGAGCCTGATATTTTCTTGGCGAGGGCGATATTTTCTGGTATCAATCAAAACGAAACAGTCATCCAATATTATTATTATTATTATGCAGGAAGAAGCTGACTTGACAAAAATAGTTCAAAATTAGTCAAAACTAATAAAAAGAGAGTATATTTGCTTGAAGAGTTGCCCAATATTTTTGCGTAGTATGCAGGGTTGGGCGTTACGTGTTATTCGCACTGCAGTATTGCACCACATGGAAGCTTCAGATGCATAATAATCACAATTACAAGACCGTGTCATTCTTTAAAACCACCGTGATCATTTTGTTTTTCTCACTTACTATGATCGTCAGCAAAAAGCTCGATACCTGAAAAAAATCAGTGCAAAACCTTGTTCAGTTGATTTGTCCTGTGCGCAAAAAAGGTTTATTGCCATATAATGTTGTATTTTTAAACGTTTTGACACATTAAAATATATTATAGCATTCACATTTTTGCAGTGAAGTAGATATTTTCAATTATACTCGTTGACAATTTTAGTGCTCAGCGGTGACTCTCCTCGACCATGAATCTTCTCTCAGAAGAGTAATTCCGGGCTTCACGAAAATGACTTTTCTAATTGAGATTGATGTCAAAAATACTTGATACTTGTGATGTTCACCATATTTAATTCAAAAGGGACTAAGGAAAGATTAGATTAGACTATTTGCTAATTATATTTTGTACCCCACGTACAAAATGCATTTTCCTTTTCATAACGAGTTCGTCAGGGTGCGGAAGTGATCAAAATGTGATAAAAATATAGCTGATTTGTAAACTTTATCTACGAATAATAGTACCTTTAATGCGATAACTGTTTAACGACATCCTGCGGCTGAAATGTGAGAACGAACTCAATCTTATGAAAATGAGATAAAATCGTTTTTCCTTATTAGGTATTAACCCTCAGTATACATCTTGTGCTAATTTTTAGTTTCCATTTTACATTTCTAGAGCATAACATATTTCAGCCACTACACAGTCTATAGGGGTGATTTCCTTTAGTGTTGCAATAGTACACACTGAGGTGTCACTAGTGGAATCAATGACAGTTTCTTACTTCACACCTCAAAATACCACGAAATACCACACTCTGCTTCCATCGTGGTATTTGTCAATACGCCAACGGGAAGGGTACAAACAAGCTAAAGTCGCTGATTTCCTAACCATTCACCACAGAGTTGCTCGACTTCGCTGGGGAAGGGAGTACAGAAGATTACAGCTCAGACACTGGCCACATGTTGTCTTTATGGATGAGAGCCGCTACATCATTGACCATCAACATTGTTGACCATCAAGATGGGAGACAAAGGGTTCGTCGATTACGTGGCGAGAATCTCCGAGATGACTGCATTCAGGAATCAACTCAGGGTGGTGGTGGCTCAGTAATAGTATGCATTGGGCCGGTATTAATTATGAATGGAGGATTAACGTCATTGGTGGTGCCAGATGGAAACATTAACGCCGTCGTGTACCTGGACATTCTGGAAAACCTGCCTGCATCATGCAAGAAGGGTTTATGCAAACAATTTTCGACTTCAAGACGACAACGCTACGCCGCACAGGGCCGCTATCAGTCCAGCACAACTTCCAATTGGGATTATGATACCGTCCCAATCGGGCTGCTAAACATCCCAATTTGGCCCAAATCCTGTTCCCTGTTGTTTGTCCCGCATGCAAAACTCACAAGGTTGTTGGAAGCCATCTAAATACCCAATCTAGAGGAGATTGCCATATTCCAAGGTCAAATTGGTACAGTCTCCATCTACAGTCGTTCCCACAGTCTTCATTTTTTATTAATTTAAGTAGTACTTTTCCGTTACATGGAAGTGAAAGAAAGATATCTGCAAGAAAGACTATCACTTAATGGGGGTAACCCGGTCGAAACGGGTCATTTACAGCAAGTGATGTTGTGCAAGTCTTTGTACATGTATATACCATTGATCGCTACACACATGCACTAATTCTTTGATGTAAACAAATACACACGGAAAATACTTGGAATAGAAGATCATGATGATGCATGATGGATTGAGGGAATATCAAAGTAAATGGAGATGGCAGATGCTGAACTTGAGTGAGTTAATGATTTTAGTTTTAGCTTGTTATGAGTCCGGTCAAGTGTACTGAGCGTTCAGTTGTTTACCGGGACCAGCATACAGGTTGAGTGACCTTGCTACCAAGAAAGTGCTGGTGTGACCGACGGTGTTTTCCGCTTGTGTTGTGCTGTGCTAGTATACGGTTCATGTACATGATGCACGCATATAGCTACAAAAGGTACAAGACAAAATTAATGAAAGGCGGACCGGGAGCCACCGGGAGATTTGAAATCCAAATACAGTATAGATTGTTTAATCTGTTGGTTGGGTTTTTTATTGATAAAAAACATGATTTTTTTTTTTTTTTTTTTTTTGGAAACATTAACGCCGTCGTGTACCTGGACATTCTGGAAAACCTGCCTGCATCATGCAAGAAGGGTTTATGCAAACAATTTTCGACTTCAAGACGACAACGCTACGCCGCACAGGGCCGCTATAGTGAGACAATTTCTTGAGGAAGAGGGGGTGAAGCAGATACCATGGCCTGCTTGCTCCCCTGATATGAACCCTATCGAACATGCTTGGGATGCCTTAGGCCGAGCCATCAATGACAGGGACAATCTTCCTCAAACTATACTCTGATCGATGAGTGGGACACTCTGCCCATTGACATCATAAAAAAAACCTTGTGGACAATATGCCGCGACATCTTGACGCACTGATTCATGCCAGGGTGACCATACTCGATGTTAGTGACTGATAGACATTTAAAAAGTACTACTGAACATTTCGATGCATGAAATCACCCAAAAATGTGTTATCTATAAAACTGACTGATGTGAAAATATTGTAACAAAATCCTGAAGTCTGCTTTTCAAATACCCCTTTTGCTTCAGGCTAAAGACACAGTTTGTAAAGGGTTAATTGTGGATTAAGTTCATGGTGATATGTTCGGAAGAGACTGATCAGTCAAGTAGTGTGGCGATATACACCCCAGATTTCACAAATAACTCACACTGTAAGAATCATTCCATAAAAAGTGGTAACAAATATTTTATTCCAACCTTATAAGCAACAGTGTATTAAATGAAAAGTAGACAGAGATGTTGTACTTTTGCTCTCATTTAACAGATCGACTTGTAACTCATGTTAAGAATTTATGCAAGGCTGTTTGGGTGTCAATAAGAAACATTGGTCGGAGGCACCTGAAAAACTACCGCCCTGTATCTAGTCTATGTTTTATTTCTAAGATTGTTCAAAAAGTTGTCGCACATCGCCTTACTGAACATTTGTCTTCAAACAAACTGTATGAACCACATCAATCTGCATACAGTTTTCTCCATTCTCTCGGATTACAATATTCTTGAATTTCTACAGGTTACCTTTATACTTGTATTCTCATAGACTTTAATCTATCGTATTTTGTATTTGTCGTTAAATAAATGATCTAATTTCAATTTGGTCCTTTGTGGTGTGAAATGCTTAGAGGCTTCTTCATTAGGTGCTATATTAAAGGGGCATTTCGTGCTCCACAGCCTCGTCCCACCGACTTACATAAAAAGGTTATATCATTTTATATCATTTGAACCATTGGTCGAAATTTAGTGTGTGTGCCTAATCTTACGTGAAAATTCGATCTGCTTTTGAAGAAATTCGTAACTTTGTATTTTCTGTCTTTAAACGGACCTGAAATTACAAGACAGCGGTCTATGGCGCAGCGTGGTAGAAACATTTACACATAACATCAAAACGCACCGTCAGAATCAACTGAAATTTTTGAAATAACCTTTTCTCAGGGATACCTATTGATAAAGTTAGGCCCTTCTATCAAAAAATATTTTAGAAAACATCCAAGGACATATTTGGAAACTATCTCTTTAAAGGGGCATTTGAATTTAGCTTTTTTGTGATGCTAAGAACTATCACTACATTCATAATGGCGTTCAGCATATGTATATAGCACACCTGTGCATTTCTTCAGATACCAAAATTATGACAACTTCCGGTAGAATCTGGGATTCTAGGGACGAGGCTACATTTCAATTAAAGTACGAGTAGAATATCTATGCATTCCTTCGGACGCCGCATCAGAGTACCACAGTGTCCTAGGACTGCACAGCACAGTTTAGGGTCCTGGGACACTACATCGCAAACTACCAAGGACGACAGTCTCTTATCATCAAACTTAGAACCATGAAACATCATGACATGAACATGTGACTTGACCTTTAATACTTAAAGACACTATCAGTGATTCACCCAAAGATTCAAAATATTTTAAACCTGCAGAAAAGCTTTATTTATTGAAGACAGTCTGCAGAAAATTCTCGTAAGTTATTTTTTTTTCAAACTGAAACTAACCAGAAAGGAAGGAAAACAGCAGTGCTCAAAGATATGAACCTCATCAATTACGTGTTGTTGTAAGTGTTCGTTACGGGCCAGTTATGACTAAAATGTATATTTTACCTTAATAGGTGCTTTCGGTCTGAGGTTTGGTATGGTATGTTAGGATAACCTAGGACTTGTTTACCAAAGATAACAAAAAAATCTGATTTACCTTTTTGGACTTTTTTGATTAGCAAATCACTGATAGGCCTTTAAGTGGACGGGGGGGTTCATTATGGACCCTTCAAAATTTGTTTTCGCGCTGGCCGCTCGCCGAAATTGGTTTTTCATTGTGGACTTTTAACTTTTAAATGCACTTCTTTTCATATCAAAATATCTCAAAATCGGCCAAGTAGTTAAGAGTTAATTAGGGAGGTCCCATGGAAACCCCCACCCCCCAAATTAAAAAACATATAAAAAACTTAATAAAATTTTTTTTAAATATCCAAAGAAAACCAAACGCATTTTTTTTTTGCTGACATTATGTTCACAATACATAAGTAAACAATTATTAGTAACATTAACAATAATTTAACCCGTCTGGATGATGAAAACAAATTTCATTGTGGACCGTGCTAAACGGTACTGTACAAGTCTATGGGAAAAAGTAGTGTATTTTGCAACACCTGTAAAATACAGGATTCTTAAAAACTGCAAGTTTTGTGTTCAATTATGTGTAATTTGTTCTTCTAGATAGATATCAAAACATAAAAATAATTTTTCCAAAAAATGGGATGTAAGCGCAAGCTCATTTGAATGTTCTCACGTCTTTTGCCCAATTTTCGCCCTGTTTGAAAACATGTTTTGGCCCTTAATTGCAGCCCAATAACAAAATTTCAATTTAATTGCTGATTGTAGTTTCTTATTACCTTGCACATTGCGTAATAAATTCGTGCAAAAATCCCTCGGGAAAGTGGTTTCCTTGGGGGGGGGGCCATTCCCCTTGGGCACTACAGGGGTGAAAACCCCTTGTAGTTAGGGCTGATTGATATGGAATTTTTGGTTCAGTTTCTTCCAAAAATCATCAAATTGGCCCCCCAGATGTTGCCTATTACCATACTTTTTTTTTTAATTTCTAATGCGGCGCCAAGAAAAGAAGGGCGCCTCCTGGAGTCGCAAATAAATATGGCCGCAACCGGATTATAATTTTTAATCTAAAACAAGTTTGAATCATGAATGACACATCTTTTTTAGGTTTTTGGTGTTTCTCCCTCGGGAGTTCAGATTTGATTCAACTTGATCATTTAAAGCCGCCATATTCATATTGAACACAATCCAAGATGGCCCCGCCGTGGGAAATTATAATTCTAATCCTAAAAGGCTAGAATCATAAATGATACCTCTCTTTCCAGGTTTTTTGGTTGTTGGAGATCCAAGATTCCAATGTTATATTAATGACTTAATTAATGTCACTTCATTCATTTAAAGCCCACCATATAGAGCAAATCCAAGATGGTCGCCAGCATAATTTCAATTTTAAATCTAAAAGTACTACAATATAAATGAATACAATATTTAGGGGGTTTTGGTGGGGTTAGAGATTCAGAAACCGTCGAAAGAAAGGTCTGGATTCGTCTATTCCGCGTCCTTCGTCCCTTATAAGGCCTCTTAAAAACGTATTTAAAAAACGTTTTGGCAAGGTTTCTCATTCGTCTATTACACTCTTCGTCTATAAAATATGTTTTTAAAACGTTTTGCTAGGTTAAGGATTTGGCCCATTTCGTCTTCCCGTCAATAAGGCACTTATAAAACGGTTTATACAACGTTTTTTCTAGTCTGTTTCCTGGATTCGTCTATCCGTTCTTCGTCTTATAAGACCGTGTAGAAAACGTTTTAAAAACGTTTTGGCAAGTTCCCATTCGGTGTATTACCTTTTGTCTGTAAGACCTGGGTACATACGTTGTTAAAAATTTAAACGTTTTGGCTAGGTTCTGATTGCCCATTTCGTCCTTCGTCTAATAAGACCTTGTGAAAACGTGTTTAAACGTTTTGCTAGGTTCTGAAACACTTTTAAATATTTATCGATCAGTCTAATTAGACCTGATAATTGATTTAAAACCAACATTGTAACACTTTTTGGATAGGTTTCTGCTGGGTTCGTCTACATCTTCGTCTATAAAAAACTTTAAAAACGTTTTTAAACGTGTTTGCAAGTCTGAATTCGTCTATTACATCTTCTCATCTTCGTCTATCAGACCTGGGAAATACCTTTTCAAACGTTTTGGCTAGATTTTGTGTACGTTTAGACTATGTTCAGTTTATATTCAAGATAATTTTGATGTGAGAATTTACAATGTTACATACGATTTTATTATAACAGTGTAAGGGGCAACGTTTACTAAGGTTAGGTCAGCTTTGGTAAGGTTTTGGTATGTTCGGAGAACGTTTTCCGGACGTTGTAAAGAAACAACTATATTAATGGGTTATTTTGCAACGTTCCTAAAAACATTTTGAAAATTTAAGCTCTTAGGCATCATAGTAATATCACCATGTAATTTTGAAGCTATCTTTTTTCCTTTTTCTCTTAAACAACTGCTAAAGTTTAGGAAGTTTCGGAGAGGATCTCATCCGGAAAAAAAAGATCAAAACCTGCATACTTTAATTGAATCCCCCGATATGACACATACCAGCAAGAAAGCATGGTCAATCATCCGAAAGCTCCGAGGGATCCAACATAACCTCCAAAGCAGCCATTGTCACACCCCCCAAGTTGCCCATCACTGCTTTTAAATGGCAAGTGCATCAGAAAACCCAAGAAGATCAAATAGACCATAAGAGGTATCGTGGTGACCCTGTTTTCACTCCTCGCCCCTTCAACATGGACGAATTGGAGTCAGGTATTGCTAAACTTCAACCAGAAAAGCAGTAGGCCTTGACAAACATCTCTACTGAGCAGCTAAAAAATCTTGGCCCAGTGAGCAAGGAAAAATATAGCTTCTTGAGCTCTACAATTGCCTGCTGCCTTATCTTTTTTTGTCCCAGGTTCCCCAAAGATCTGGAGGAAAGTTTCAATTGGAAGCATACAATCCTGGACGACTTAATCAATTTGCGCCATCTGGCGGACGACGTTTTTAAAACGTTTTTTCCAAAATATTCTCAACGCATTTGGTTTATCTATTACTAGAACATCTTCAGTAAACTTTATTTTCAAACATTTGTAATGCAATTTGGCATGTTTTCCGTTTGTTTATAATTTAAGAAAACGTGGTAATATAATTTAAATAAATTAACACATAAACATAATAAAACATTTCCAAACATTTTAAATTGGTTTTAGCTTGATTGACTTTTTGTGAGATGTTTACAGACTTTTTAAAACGTCCCATGTCACATTATAAGGCTAGGGTTAGGGGTAATATGTTTAGATATCGGGATGACTCTACCAAAACGTACTAAAATGTCCTAATAACGTTTGCATAATATAAAACCAACATATAGAAGAACGAAATCGCAACATTCTTATAACGTGTCATTAGGCTATTTTGTTTACGTTTAAGCCATGTCATTATTTATCAACGTGCATCTAATTCTGTCAGTACAGATGGTGTCTAAAATTTCAGTGGTAATGAAATGGGTCACTTAATAGGTCACTCACTTTTGAAAACAAGATACAAACAATCTTCTGCTACACGTTCAGCCTATATTACGTTTTAAGAACGTTTCCAGTACGTTTGTAAGGCATCCTTAGAACAACGTTCATTGGTTCAATTTACGTGCAGTACGTTTTCTGTAGGTTTTATTTATGTCTTCACCTCTTTTGAAAAGGTTTTAAACACGTCTTTTACGTTTTCGAATTACGTTTTTAAAAAGTCAACCTCCATTAAAACGTATTGTCAAAACGTCCAGAAAACGTAAGTGGTACGTTTTAAAACGTTTAAAAACGTCATATTGTTAGCTGGGATTATACTTTTAAACTAAAAGCCTAAGTCTAAAGAATCGTGAATGGTACATCTTTTTGAGGATTTGGGGGCTTAGATGCTAATGCTAATATTTTAATGACAATATAATGTAAAACTACATACTACATAAGTCATCCTAAGGTCATTTTATTTGGTAAGATCGTAATTTTAGAGGTTTTTATCAACATACACAAAATTTACAAATTAGACGATATTTAATGCATTTCTGTATGTGGGGGGGGGGGGACAACCCTGTGGTAGGTACTGAGCCAAACACAACCTACCAGCCATCATAATACATTTTGGAAATGATAATAAGAATTTGAAAGTTGTTAGTTTTCGAGCCACATGCTATATTTTTATGGATTATGTCAAGCCTATGAGAGTCAACAATTCCAATCGGCAGTAGTATACACATACCATACATAATTGGAGGGGAAATAGGGCACACAATTTTCCTGAGCTACTGGCTACGTGCTTATCACCTCTCACCCTTCGGGTTCGCGACAGTATGCCCTTAGCCAGTACCACGGAAAAATAGCGTGTTCTATTTCCCCGATATAAACCATGTAGTATTTGTTTTATTACACCTCATTGAGTCTCTCTGGGACGAAGTCGCGGCTACTCTTAAAGGTCCCAGGAAATGCAAATAGAATTGATGTGGTTTGTGTCAAGTCTACAAGGAGGAACTGGAAAGCATTCAATATTTGGGTTGGAGATGACATCATTAGTGAAACTATTGATTTTTCAGAGAGTAATAGAAAATTCCAGGTGACTGGTGTGAGTCTATTCATGACACTGACTGAAAATCAATAGTTTCACTAATGATGTCACTGGTAGTGTATTCTTTTTTTATGGCCCTGTTTATTGGAATGGAATGTCCCATAAAGATTTGGACTAGGTTTATCATCTCATTTCCTGGGACCTTTAAATCGCGTAAAGAGAGGTTTCACGAAATCTGCAGGAGCTATTGTAGTAGTTCTCATGTCAAACGAGCAAGAGAGAAGTCAGACAAAGAAGCGGCGGTCATCTTTGATTTTTTCAATAATGTTAACAGTGTTGACATTATATCATTAAAATAACATTGAAATCTGAATCTCCAACCCCAAAACCATTCATGATTCTAGCATTTTAGATTTAGAATTATAATTCCGGCGGCGGCCATCTTGGATTTGTTCAATATGACGGCTTTAAAGGATGAAGTTGACATCATATCTGAATCTCCAACCCCCAAAACTAAAAAGATATATCATTCATGATTCTAACATTTTTAGATTTAAAATTAAAATTCCGGTAGCGGCCATATTGGATTATGGCGGCTCCAGGGGCGCCTTTCTTAGCGCACATCAGAAATAAAAAGTATGATATAGGCAACATCTGGACCAAAGTTGGTGCTTTTGGAAGAAACTGAACCAAACACTACCTATAATGCCCTATCAGCCCTAATAGTCCAGGCCCTGCCCTACAGACCCGTATACACTTGCTGTTGGAGAGAATTTGAATATTGATTCGAGTAACTTATACATATAGCTTCAAAACCCCACTAGGTGCAAAATTCCAAACCCGGGCAAACTCTGTGTACGGCCATATATTCAAAATGTAATATCTCTGGCACCAGATCAGCTACAAAGGTAAATGAGGTATCATTTCCAGTATTATCTGGCATTTCCAATCCAGTGAAATGATGTTTAAAGACTTTACTCTACATAGCGACCAGTAAAATTGTCATAACTCGGAAATTATTTGACATGCAGGGGTGTATAAGGTGTCCTTACCCAAAATATCAAGGTTGCCTCATTGACTGAAAGGAGTTTCAATGTTGTCTGGGGCATAGGTCACTGGAAATTCAAGATGGCAGCCAGGTGCGGCCCATAGCAACTAGTGGAATTAATTTTTCGGTGGTATTAACTCAGTAACTATTCCATTACAGCAGGGTTAATGAAGTGTCTTTCCCCAGTTTATCAAGGATTTCTCATGGATTGAAAGGCGTTCCAATGATTTTTAATGTTTTTTAATTATGGTTACCATCAATGTAGGGTTCACAGTTCTAAGATGGGACACTTTTTGAAATTCTGTCTGCTTTATTTCATTTAGGTATAACCTATACCATAACATATTGTGAAAACTATTTTCACCCTGTTTGTGCTTCAACCTATTTCAAAGCATTAACATGAGAGGTCATGAATGTTGTTCGTGTGCAGTACGCTTATTTTGACAGCCCGATTCTTGCGACTTGTGACAAAATGTTACGCAAACAATTTCTGCTTTTGCACATGGACAGTGTTTGGTGTTACACTTGCCACCACAGTTGCAGACAATCAGTTTTTCAGCTGGTAGGGGCTTCAAACCTTTAACTGGCAACATGATTCCGTCATCACAGAACCAGCCTTAATTTGTTGCATCAAGAACACGATCGAGATCATTTAAGAGATTCAAGACATGTGTACAATGAAAAACGATCGCCGAATATGAGCTTGAATGACGCTTGACGTCGCTGGGAGCTGTACCAATGACTTTGAACTATTGATGTGATATTCAAGTCGAAACTGTTCGAATGTTTTGCAAGATGTCTTACATCTGGCACCATTCCAAACAAGAACGAGATATTCCTCAACCTTTTTCATTGATTCTTCACTCAAGTCGTGGGACTCTGCAAAGTATTCCAGAATGTTTCACAGGCTCACATGTGACTGCAGCATGTTTTGTTCCAATTAGATATGACCAGAAATCGCTCACAACCTCGAGACACCGCCCATGTATAATGAAGCACTAACCTATCATCTGCCTCTTCTACATACAATGTCAGGAAGTGGGGATTCTTCGGACGAAGGTATCAACTGAGCTGGATCTACTTCATCATCTTAAATGAATCTACTGAGAATGATTGGGTGTCGTGACTGCTGTTCAGTGGCAAGCACACAAGTCAGACGCTGTAAGTTTGTCTTTTTCTTTGATGATGGCCATAATGTTTCCATTTGTTTTTGGTACTGGGACATCTGGGCCTATGAGTGCCATATCAACAGCGGCAATACCAGCGGCACGATGCATTCTCTCACCCGCTTTGATCGAACTTTCCAGATAGCTGTCAAAGACAACATGAAGGCTGGTCCGAAAACATACAGATTGACCTGCAGAGAGCACACATTTTATAGCACTTGCAATGTCCCAAAAGAAGATAGATTTGGGAATGGATTTTAGACAAGAAGTCCAGTATGACAGCTGCATCACCACGTTGAAACACCATATCCTCAGGATTCACACCAGTAAATAACAGTAGAAACAGAGGTAAAGTCCATCCCCTGCTGCAAATGATGGTGACCCTCGCCTAAGTGTACCCTAAAAACTGTAAGAAATGGCGAGATCTGGGTTGCAAATCATGGTTGCTATCAATATTAGGTATAAAATCTGTAGGAATATCAAAAAAAGTTGACATTGATACGTTATTTTGATCCGACAAACCGATTTTAACCGTATTCTTACAGGGAACTGAAAGAATGACTGAAAAAGTGCTCTGACCTCCAGGGTCCACGGTGCATGCTAGACTTCAAGGTCCAAAGCTCGAAAAATTTGGGGATAACTACCCTAATTTCATGATTGATCAGGTAGGAGATATGATGATCTTCAAGCAGAATGTTAGCTTTAACCCTCGTCCAACCAAGGGGGGGGGGGGTGGTTACCACCACCTTCCTGGATCCCCTGTCGCACAAAAACGCAAACGAATACGATCTAAGGCTTTTATGTAATTGTAAGTTCATCCTTTGCGGTCATTTTAGCCAAAACAAATTGGAGGTACCACCTTCATGGGGGTCAGGACGTCCCGTCAAAGTCGGAAGGTAGGGGGTGGTTGCCACCTTCCTATACTTTACTGTGTAAAATGACAAAAAATTGTACTTTATGTAAGTATGATGCTATTGTAAGCAAATACTTGTATTTTTTCTTATTATTTAGAGTAATAACATGTGTATGCTTATTTTGGCACCCATTATTGCAAAATAAATACCAATTTTGCTTGCATAAATGGCAAAACGGTCGAAAAACCCTTGATTTTGGCGATTTGCTTACAAATTTGCGTAAAAATAAGCTCTCAGTTATGACGTCACTATGACGTCATGTTGTTAAAACTTGATATGTTTGTACTTGATTTGAAGAAAGGCCATATGTAGCTACACACTGATACCAAACAAGATGATGTTTGTCTCTTAATTACGAAAATATCAGGGGGGGTGGTGAGCACCCACCCCCCCCCCCCTTGGGCGTGAACGTAGTACAAAAACCCTTGGTTGGAGGAGGGTTAAGGTCTGAGGTGTTCCATTGAGGAGAAAATGACGTTTTCATTTCGCTCATTTTGTACAGGAACGAATGGGACTCTTATTTACCGGTGTGAAACCCTCATGTCCTAGATGTTTTTCAATTTCTGCTATTTATGAGCTTGCGTTTGTCTGGTTTTGATGCTATCACCCTCAAAGATGATTGAAGTTGGCAGGATATCAGGAGAGTAGATCGACTCCAGCGACATTCCCCGCTCTTTCACAATATCGCATTACAACATAGTTGACGGACATCCTCCATAGAAACGGGAATGTTGAAAATGCACGCTGCACAACACACATAATTGGTATAGGGAACTCGACTTTGTGAAGTCCCAACAGAAGCCTTTTTGGATATAGTATCTTTATAGAATGTAAATTACATTTGTTATCTTTCTATTAAAACCAAAATATTATACTTTTGTGAAAAATTCATACAGGTACCTCCGGGAGGTACCTGCAGCTTCCAAAATGTTTACTTTTGAACGTAATTTCCTATAGGGCCTGCAGGTGGGGCCTATTTACTAGGCACTGGGAGGTATCTTCGAGCCAAAATTTCAAAAAAATCTGAACACTTTCACCATAGGTACCTATGCAATATTCACAAAATATGCTAATAACCCAGCCGGTCAAGCATGATCACCTCGTGCTTATACATACACACTGCAGGGTTGTCACAAATTATCAGCCAATTCGAGGGCAGCTACGCGCGAAAAATCGCCCAAATCGCCGAGAAATTGCCGAACAAAATAAATAGCACTCAAATTTTAAGTTAGGGAGCATTAACTTTTTGCGTTAAGGGGAGGGTTATCCCGGTATTTCTGGAAATTTTGAGGAGTGATTTCAGACATTTCTTAAAATGTCACCTATATCATATACCATCATGTAGGCCGGGCCTTGACCTGAACTTTCAAAAATTGGTATTAATTTTCACCTTTGTTGCCATGGTAACCTTCGCAAAAATTCTTGGAACGATTAAGCGCATTCAGGTGTAAATAAATACCCCCGCTCCCCCGTACAATGTTGTTCAGAGGCCAACGTTTGATCGGTGTTTTGTTAAGGGTCTCAAGCTATTGTCGCTGATTGGGATGGGAAGGGTAAAACAATGCTCCAGCTCCTGCTTTCCCTTTGGAGTTTCGAGAATGATTTTATTCACTCACAGCAAAGTATGACGCTTGATTGCATTAAGAAAGCGCGGGGTGTTCCAAGTTCTTTTTGCGAGGATTGTAGGCCGGTGATTGGCTAAATTTTTGAACAAACGTAACTCAAACACCGTTTGACGTACATTAATGGGGTTTAGGGAGAATTGTCGCTGGGAAATTCTGGAGGAAATCATGTTCTCGGAATTTTTGAATTGGTTGCCATGGCAACCGGGAACCAGCCAATAAGCACTTTTTACAAAATAACTTAAAAACGAAGTGGAAATTCAAAAATCGGAAGATATGGATTTCTAGAACTTAGTCTTCTTAACATCTGTGCCAAATTTCATTCCTATACCATTTTTCGTTTTCTAATTACGTTTGTTTGAAATTGCTATTTTGCGCTTTTTTACGAACTGAGATATAGGCCTTGAAAGTTTGGGGTACGTTAGGGCGCTATTTATACGAATTATGTAATTATTTTGCATTTTTTATGCGTAGTAGTAATTGTCATAATTTTTAATCAAAGTTTGGTTGAAAAAGATGCATTAATTTCTTTGTTATTAATTTTTAAAATAATTTTGTTAAATAAAGCAGGGTGAGGAAATAAAGAAAATAACATAAATAATTTTATTTTTAAGGGTGTTTCATCTTTATTGAAGCTTAAAATTAGTTTTTGAAGTTGCATTTTTATTTTTAACATTCAATATAATGTTTTTTTTTAATCATTCTTTATTAAGTCTTAATTATTTTTTGAAAAATATTGTTAATTATCACTGGTTGAAACTAATACTACATGTAAAGTATATGACAAAATGCTTTTCGCCAAGTTTTTTGTCGCCTCCGATACTTTGATCAGTCGTATCTTCGGAACCGAGAGTCGGATTTTAGTCAAATAAAAAGTATTTGAAAGCTAAGACTTTTTGCAGTGGAAAAGAAATTCCCATTAGTAGCGGGATAACCCCACCCCCTAATATCATTTTGGACTCGATCTATTTCACTTGAACAAAATTCGAAACAAATTAATTTCTCAAAATTGAGCACAGTGGGGGTTCGAACTTGCGTCGGGGAGATAGGAAGCATTGTAAACTACGAGGGATTTGTTGGCGATGTCGGGATTTTAATTCAATATAAACCTTGACGGAATAAAGGCAGGCTCATGCGTATATACAATATACGTAACAATAGAAACGATCAACATCATGCAAGATGATACTGTGATACATGAAAGTTAACTAATAATTTCGCTTCCACGGAGCTGCTCACTTTCTTTTCTTTTTATTGTATCGCAACTGATTGGCAGCAGCCATTTGTCATCCGTCATAAATGGCTGCACACTGACCCTACGGGCGGTGTTCTTAATTGATTTCTATGCTTGTTTGTAGCAAGAACATCATTGTGTGTGTAAGAACAACTTAACACCTTTTCAAATCGTATTTATCTCTACTTTTTTTACAATGTCGTCTATTGAAAGTGAAAAGTAGCCAAAAATTCGAGAATTCGCTGTGGGCCTTTGACTCCTTTGCCATGTTTGCAGTTCGCGGACCGAGTAACCAAAGTCGCCCAGTTTGGCAACATTGGTGATTGCACCGGCTTTGGGCGTGCGTATGTTTATGCAATACTTCCTTATCAATGGGGCTCACAGGCGCGCGGTAATTGGCTGAGAGAGATATGTAAATAGACTAGTGTGTGACATCATCCTAATTATAGTTTGTCACTGCTCGCGTGGAAGCTTGTTGTAATGGATGTCACGCTGAGCATCAGCTAGTATCTTCTCCGAAACACAACAGCAGAAGCTTTGGTCTTGTGTGGTGATTTATAGTCGAGTCTAGGCAGGTTCCTTTTTGAGATAGTGGCGGAGAGTTTTTGCTTCTTTTCAAGGAGTCGCTCTATGCAGAACTCCTTATAGCAACGGGTACCATTAACAAGAGCCTGAAGCAGACGTGCACACTCTTCATCATCAGCCCGCTGCTTTGTGACGAAGTTATGTAGCTTGATTACTGGCGCTTGGATAATGAAGGGATTGCCTTTGCTGCACACGAAGTCTAGAAGCAGTGCCACATTTTTGTTGAGATGCTCCGCATTTCGACCCACGAGATCATGTTGAACATTTAAGCACACTTAAGCAGTATTTTCACCCAGTGGAACATCCCCATCATGTCATGTATGTCCGCAAATATAGCTGGCTCAGCCATCAAGATATCAGCGAGTGTGTGGAAGACACCCTCATCACAGATTATCGGAAAGACCGACGGAGAAGGGTTAAGCCGACTGCGAACACTCTGAAAAAAATTTGCAAGGCCTTGCGGACAGTTGCATACTCAGTTACAGGTGATGGGATCATTGGCAGAAACCCGACACGCATCATGGGCACAGCAGCAGTAGATATCAGAGCATGGAAACCGCTCCATGTAGGCATTACACCAAAATCTGTCATCTTTGGGCAGACCACACCTGATGAAGGAAATAGGAAACTCGCGTTTGTTAGTCGAGTTGAGGAAAGAACTAGGGTCAATTACATCACTATCTAGTTCTTCTAGAACTTTGAAATTCGGGGGAAGATCAGGTCTTATTGTTGGTTTGGGGTGACGCGGGACCTCTAGACATAGGAGTTTGTCTGGAAGGCATATATTACTATATATATTACTATATTACATCTCAGAAACTATAGAGGTTTTGATCCTGCTGGAGCAATTTTTTCCTGGTACAACTCTTGCATGGTGACATGGTCAGACTCCATCCTAGAGATTGATGATCTGTCGCTAAAGTCATTGTCCAAAGCACCGAAAGTGAAGACATCTTGAGTAAAGTTACTCGGAATGGGTATATCCTGGCCTGTTGACTTTTCATCAGCGTAGGCAGCAAGGAGGCGCCTAGAACGGCAGTTACGGTCAGTATAGCTAGTTGACACACCAATACGGTTTGCGACTGTTAGAATCTCACGGCTGCGACACTTGCCGTACTGATAGTGACCAAATGAGGTATGGAGAGGCGTCTTTTTTGCACCATTGTACATAATTTGGAAAAGGCAATTGAGCTGATTGTGGTGATTATTGATGGTCCAATCGATGTATTGGTTACTCTCATCAGGATTAGTCTCATCATTATCATCGACATCTTCAGCATCATCAACCATCATATCAATCATTTCAATTTTTAGCATACGGGATCGCAAACAATGATGCAAAGAAAGTCAACAACTGATCTGGCATTGTTGTGTTCTCCTATGCTTCTTTCAACTCATGACCATCACAACATTTGTTATCCATCTTGAAATCTACTTTCCTCAAAGCTTCCCTGAGGATCTCTCCACAAGATTTAATAACATATATGTCTCTCATCTTTGCAACAATGCTTTCTACACTAATTTCTGATGAAAAGCACATCTCAGGCTTATTGACTTGGTGACTGGGGCAAACCCTGATCTTATCACTATAGTGGTCTACAAAATTTCTTAAGCTCAATATGATTATCCTCTGTTAAACTCAACAGAAATCTTTGATTTCAGTAACTGTGAACCCATAGCCATCTGTGATAAGTGGATCTATGTGAGTCAACGCTTCAATGAACAAATTGCATTTAGAGTTATACTCGATTCGCGTTGATACGTTCGTCCCCCTGGAGTTTTGGAGAGGGAAAATGAAAGATTTGAAAAATCCAAAAAACGGCAATTTTTAGTTTTGGGGGTTTGCGTCTTTCGAGCGTTCTATCTCAGCCATTTCTGTACACTTTTTTACAAGCCAGGTATTAAATGAAAGAGTAAGACCTATACAATAAAATGTATATTTCGAAAACTTTCAAAATGGTAGGACTTAGGCACAATACTGATCGAAAAATATGCCGAGATACTTTTTTGTGCAAACTGAAGATCTATCTATACTAGTGCATGTACCCCAGTTTGACCTTCACCTTTGTGTGTGAAATTTGACCTCAGATTTGTTTTGTGCTCAGGTTAGTGGTCCTTTTGACCAAATTTGGTGGTCATAAGGCATTTCTACGCAAATTTACCTCTGGATGACATATGACCTTTTGTGTCACTCTGAAACCCTGATAACAAACGCCAGACTGTCCTCCCCTACCTTCATACCAAATATCAGCCAGACAGACAGATCTCATTTTTAGTAGTATAGATTATATATACTCTTGTGAAACAAAACGTAATAAAAAAGGCCAACATCCCTCGATTCAGTTCCGGTATGGGGTATCCATTAGTTATTTTCATATTATGTTTAACTGTGAGAACCCAGTGAGCGCTTTTCGCTAAAGGTACAGTCTTGTTCAAACTTGCAAAATTTACAACTTTTATAAGTCTGCGATTTTCCCGCACAATTAGTGAACAGCATCATAAAATCAACAAGATCAAGCGTGTTTAATCGGTGACACCACTGTGTTCAGTCCGTGATCAGTTGCAGACCTTATATTAACACGACATGGCCAAACGACCATGAAAACGAAAAATTACGATTTTCGAGAAATGGCCAATCGGCACCATTTTTTAGCAGTCTGGAAGTGGTTTTCTAGCAAATAATCTGTACGACTACAGAAGACTGTACAGGGCAGTCCCAGACCTTGTCAAAACTAAACATGAAAAAGAAACATTGCTCACGATTTTCGAAAAATGGCCAATTGGCACAGGTCTTGAACAATCTGGAAGTGATTTTATAGCAAAAAATCGGTTGTGTGACTGAGCCTCTAAGTATATGTTAATGGTATGTGTGTAGAGCGACTCCACGTAACAACTCACTACCAATCAGAAATAGCTTCAGGCAGAGTGATGTACTTGAATTTTTTTCGGAAAAGTATATTCTTTCAGACTAGTATAGTACTGCCAATAGTATAAACGCTCACCGCAATATCACTCACATAGCGATAGGTAGACGTTAAACTTGCAACCGTTAAACAACGGTTTATACCCGAATTCCGAAATCATTATTTATTCTTATGTTTCAACGAGTTTGCAGCTGCCACCCTCCAAATAATGACAGTGCCCTTAGGAGTGACCAGTAACATCTGATACCAGCTTGGCGCATGGGAATTCATTGAAGACAATTTGTCTTTGTATCTTTTATACTTCAAATCAAGGTAAACCTTTAATTTATTATTTTGATATTTATATATGTTTTTTCTTAACACATTTAATTACGCTCTGTGTTGATGTGCGTGATGTGCTGAGATGAAATGATTTGATTGATAGATTGATTGAATAATAGATAGTCTGTATTAATTCCCTGTGAAAAGAGAAGCGGTTATAAAGTAATTTAGTGCGATTATGTATTTCCAACGAAAAAAGTTTGCCAATGGAGAAGCAAGCTTGAGTTTCTTTGGTGCTTCCTTTGCAATTAATAACTGTATGTGGTTGTTACACATTTTAAGAGCTTGGTGGATTTTAAGTTGCCATATTTGGTATATTTACTTTTTGTGAATATTGAATATCTGTTCATATTGCCATTGGTCCAATTTCCAAGACAGCCCTGATTGTCCACGAACAGTTTATACATGAACACTTTGGTTACGTGTGAGTGATTTTCTTCCATCTATTTGTATATATGATCGCCTTCGATCTGGAACGTGGTGTGCCTGTTAACTATTAAAAGTAAAGCAGCGTCTTTGGTGAATTTCGTCTTGAAGATATTTCTAATATATGATTTTGAAGTCCACTTTTTACTCTGTCGATTCAGAAAATAGATTTGTTATCCCTGTCATTTTCAATCGATAATATATGGAGAGCTTAAAAGTTGAAGCCCATGAACTATCAAAAAGATTTTTGTACAAAAGTATTGTACTTGGAAAATACAACTTTTGGTGTTATTTTTTTACAATTATGGAAAGACTTCCATATGTACCCCCCTCGTATATATTTACATGATACAACATTTATTTTAATTTTGGCCTTGTTTGATCAAAAACGGAATAAACAGCTAAAATAATAACATTTTATGTTGCATGTAAATATCATGTAAATATATGAGAGGGGGGTACATATGGAAGTCTTGCCACAATGATATCTGCTTCTGTTGTCGAGAGTTTCTGCAGTTGCAGACATTTTCAGGCAAAATCCAATTAAATGAGCATAAAATCTCCAACATGTATCCTTTTTTCAAGTAGGTAATAAAACACGATTAATAACAAGAACCTTTGAAAGATTCTCAAAATCAAAGAAAAGTCCAATTTAACAAAATAATGTAAAAATATTATTTATAACAAGAAAAAAAGGGAAATGTGATTGTTTTATTAATCATTTATGAAAACCAGCTGACCGTCTTCAAGCTTAGAGCAGTAGTAGTTGTAAGGGTGGTTTCTGTAAAGTAAAATTTCTTTAAAACTAAAACTCGCTTTACTTTGTTAAAACAAAAGACAAAGTAAAAGATAACTTTTTTCAAATTAGCTCAATGTTTTAGTGTCATTTCTTTAACCGTGCACAATATCAATAAAAAACGGCCCATAACAGAACTAATATGTCGCCAAAGGTGCGTGTTCCGATCGTCTTAGGGAACCCCTGATTTACCCGGAAGATTTATCCTGAAATTTGAGCCCTCAAATCCATTTCATTCCCAAGATATAAACAAAAAAAACACCGTTTTAGTGGTTAACCATCAATATTAGCACGGTATTGAATAGGGCTTTGCAACATGCACTATTGCGTCTACCATCAAAACCGCAGGTTTGTTTCCCACGGTACTTAATGGGATGTATGTGGAAGTGCCAGGCTCTCATATCAAGTAGAGAACACAATACACATTTCCAGCAAGTCATTGGTATTTAATCCCTCCAGTGCAATTTACAATATTCACTCGGATAATCGGATTTGCCAGACACACCAGAGATAAAAATAAAAAAGTTTGGCCAAGTTGCTAGGTTACATTCTTAATATGAGTGTAGGAAAACACTATAGGCTTCACAGACGATAAATGACCATGGATAAAACAATTTTAGGAATTTGTTTTGAAAAACAACAGACAGGGTTAGCACCGGGAGATTCTGGTATTTGAAAGGCATTAAATTCAACTTTTCAAGGTGGTGAACCTGCTTCAACGATCTGAGGCAAACTTGGAATGGGGTAATTTAAGGTAGGGTTGATAATAACCTTTGTTTTCAAAACCAGTGAACCGTATCAGACAATAATCGGACACGATATACGAAAACATATTGTCATTCAGAATAATTCTCAGTAATTTTAAAATGATAGCACCAACTGAAAGGATTGCATTTATTTTTGGAAACTCTGTATTATCATAAAATGTTGAAAAGGTTTTCCTTGTATTTGTTTGATATCCCCGAAAAAAATCTAAAAGAAAGAAAATGTAATGATGATTTGATCGCCTTCGTGTGGGACCAGTGACAATACAAACAGTTAACTTTGTTTAAACACACACACATACACACACATACATACACTTCGATATGATCGAAGTTAAGCAGTGTAAGTAAAAGTTACTAAATATGTGCGATTTGCTAAACTTTCATGTCTACGGATTTTCAAAGGGCGATATTTAAGGTTTGTTAACAATGGTTATGGGTATAAAATGTGGCTAAATTATTTTAGCTAAAATATGTTGCATAGTTATTGTTATAATTTTGCAGCTAGTTGATGTTGTTAGAAAGTAGCAGGTTGTGAAATTTTTTAAGTATTTTGTTTCCTCAATCTTCAATATATTTAGTAAAAAGTATATTTTACTTCTAAATTAATTACACGAAAACAAATACATAAATTTATGATTCTTTCAATATTGATTATAATAAATCAACATGCAACTGGAAATAATAAAGTTTTATGGGTGTCTCGAAACATCAGACCTCGAAACATCAGACCTCGAAACATCAGACCTCAGACCTCGAAACATCAGACCCGGAAGTAAATTCACTTCCGGGTCTGATGTTTCGATGTCTGATGTTTCGAGACACCGGGGGGATGTCTCGAAACAACAGACCTCGAAACAACAGCCCTCAGACCCGGAAGTGATTTTTTTGCCGAAGTCAACATTTTACTTCCGGGTCTGATTTTTCGAGGTCTGATGTTTCGAGACATCCCCCCGGTGTCTCGAAACATCAGACCTCGAAACATCAGACCTCAGACCTCGAAACATCAGACCCGGAAGTAATTTCACTTCCGGGTCTGAGGTCTGTTGTTTCGAGGTCTGATGTTTCGAGACATCCCCCCCGGGTGTCTCGAAACATCAGACCTCGAAACATCAGACCCGGAAGTAAAATATTGACTTCGATGTCAAAAATGTTTCCCAGAAGTCAGCATTTTACTTCTGGGTATGATTTTTGAAATTCAAGTAGACCCTCACCGTGCCGTGACACGGAGGAGTTTGCCCTGGTTTTCTGCCGCTAAATTGAGGGAGCCGACCAGTCGAAAGAGAAAGGGACGATGTGGCCGGGGGTGCGGGAGGAGGTGTCCTCCCTTTACGGGCAAAACCTTTGCAACGTTCGCTCACTAAGACACATTTTCCCATGCATGCAAATTTAATAGAAAACAATTTGAAGTGGTAACTTCATAATTCATGACCAACCGTTTTACAAAACGGTGTCGGTGCGGGAGGTATGTAAGTTTGGAGTATTTAGTTTTCAAGACATGTTTTCTATGAATAGTAGATAAGTATATAGACCCGATTTAAATTGCAAGTTAATAATAAACTTAACTGATTAGGTAGGCTAATGTTACATTTTTAAAATGGGGACTTTTGGAACTAACTTTATCTGAAATGCGGGCTTGTGGAACTGGAGTTTGAGTAAAATGATATGCTTGGTGAGCGGCTAGCAAGTAGTGAAATGGGTGTATTTAGCAACGCACGTCCATTTGGTCCAAGTCCAGGGCAATCTCCCCTTGTCACGGCTGGAAGAATAGCAGGATTTGTTTTCTATCTACTTTTTTTCATTTTTTTTTAACTTACAAAACTTCTCAAACAGACGGGTAACTAGTCAACAATTCCAGGGCCAGTCTCCCCATGTTTTGAGAGAGAGAGAGAGACGGCACGGTGAGGGTCTACTTGAATTTCAAAAATCAGACCCAGAAGTAAAATGCTGACTTCGGGGAAACATTTTTGACATCGAAGTCAAGATTTTACTTCCGGGTCTGATGTTTCAAGGTCTGATGTTTCGAGACACCCGGGGGGTGCCTCGAAACAACAATGGATGAGCGAACAAAACATCTCCCCACATTTGGATGCTGATATGAAACCAGATTTGAGGGACTTTCACGACAGCTGTGTGATGTAAAGGATGAAATTAAGACTATGAAATCTGATATAGAAGAAATGGAACGTGGCATGAAATATTTTGAAGAGGATATGCTTAAAATGAAAGAAGACACCATACCAAAACTCAAGGATGAACTAAAGTCTAAGATTGAGGAGATGGAGAAAGCACGTTTAGAAGCGGAATTGTATAGTAAAAAAAGCAAATTTGCTTTTTTTAATATACCGTCTGATACTACTGATCATACTGGTGAGGACACAGAAGCGGTTTTACGTGGAATCTTATCGCGGACCAATATCCCCGATCCTACCATTATTCAGTTTGCAAATGTGCACCGTCTACATACAAAGAGCGAGAGTAACTACCCAAAGCCAATCATTGCCAAGTTCATCAGGATGCGTGACAGGGATTTGGTACTTAAAGACACTATCAGTGATTTGAAAAATATTTGAAATTTGCAGGAATAGCTTCAAAGTGAAGGATAAGTCTGTAGAATTATCATAAGTTACCTTTTCCAACTGAAGAATTGACAGAAAAGGAAGAAAACGGCAGTGTTAATCCAAGATACGATTCCCCATTCAATTACGTGTTGTAGTAAGTGTCCGAACGGACAGTAATGACTAAAATTTCCGATTCTGTCCTTATTAGGTTGCTTCTGGTCATATCATTTGCAGGGTATGTTAGGATACTTGTACTTGTTACATACATGCAAAAATCTGATTTTTGATGATTTTTTCGATTTTCTGATTTAGCAAATCACTGATAGTGTCTTTAAGGCCGTAATAAGTGCCCAAATAATAGTGAAAGACAAAAAAGTCAGTGTTGCTCCTCATCTGCCAGCGTCCATGCAAGCAGAACGGAAACGATTGGTGGTGATAAGGAATAGACTCAAGTCTGAGGGTAAAGCTGCCAAGATCCGAGTGACTGGAACACAGGTACTTTTATACGTTAACAATGCTGTATGGAAATGTTAACTTTCATGATTGACCATGATCATTGCTGAATTGCAATTTTGTTTGCCTTTGTCATCGACTCTTACCTGTTTACCAGTATTATAAAATATCCCAAGAATTAGGCTATAGTTTTAGCCAGAGAATGTTTTGAGTCAATCCCAAAATGCACCAGTTTTGGGATGTTTTATCTCTGTGGGGTCATGTGATCCCTTATAAATCATATTCTTAGTACATGGAAACCCTGCACGTATTTAACGCCCATTTTGGCCCACAAGGCGTTGTTGTTTGGGGATTTTCCTTTTTTTACCCGTTTCTGATATGTCTTGTGGTTCTAAAACTTTTGAACACTTTTTGTCCCCAAGTATTGCAACAATGTGTTGAGTACAGTACATTGTAGGCACATAGCTATGTATCATGGGATTGATTCAAGACTACCTCTGAATTTTAGCTATCCTCTAAAAATATCATCAGACTGTGTTGGACTCATAAATTGAGCAATTTAATTCTTAGTGACTGATACCACGCATATGCATGTTTTGTTTTTTTATATATATTTACGTTCCCTTGCACAATTGATAATGGCCTCGACCCCGAATTGTCAGATATCACAAATGAATTACCAACTACCGGTAGAACGACATACTGGGTTGAGGTAGGGTTATGGAATGCTTTTTAAAACGTAACATCCTGGCATGTTGAAGGAAAAAGTATCATGTTGCTATCATAACAAACTACAGCAATTTGTTAAAAGTTTAATGTTGCATTAAATTTGAGCTAACGCACACAATGATCATAATATTATGGTTTAATCATCAACGGTTGATACTAGAGCATGTTTAAAAATCTTGCTGTAGACCATGTGACCCCAACGTTTTCTAATCGCCGTTTTATCAGCCTTAATCTTTTGCACTCTGGGCAAAATACCGGGTTGTCTTTTTTTGTTTTGGTGTTTTCTTGTGTTCGTGTTCCTTGAAAGTTCTGGGGTGATGTGGGCTATTCAGATATATGCTCTGGTAGTTACACTATTTATCCGGTATTATATATAGGTCAGTGTTGTGAATAATAACATTCATCCGCAGGTGTTTTATCTCCTCTCAGGCCTTTCTTATTGCCCGACTAGGTTGTGTACATACATGATTTGACCTCGTTCTTTGTGTTGACCTTCGCGTCGTTTTATGATGGCTCTCGTTCACACCTGGTTAAGGCATAGTACGTCACCCGGACCAGTTTTGGGCAACCAAGGGGTATTGGAAGAAGTAGAACATTTTCATTGGTACCACATGTTAGGTAATATGTGGGGACATCGCTTGGGTGGATGTAGAAATCGAAGTGGGCAATATATTTTTGGGCCAAAAAGGTCAAAATTGACCCAAATTAGGTAAAAATATAGAATGGTGTTTATTTATTACGCTTCAATTGAAATGTAATACTATAATAATTCCCTACTAGATAGCTGTAGTATAGATTCAAGAAGATTAAATGTTGGATTCTTGGGGTTAATTGTGATCCCCGGAAAGGACCAAAAAGGGGTCAAAATTGACACAAATAAGGTAAAAAAGCATAGAATGGTGATTCCAACTTCCTATTAATGTAATAGTAGTATTAAATTTTCCCCGCTCATATAGCTGTGGATTCAAGAAGGGAATGTGAAAGTTGGATATGGGGGTATTTTTTACCCCAGAAAGGGCCCAAAAGGGGTCAAAATTGACCCAAATAAGATAAAAGTCGTAGAATGGTGATGTATTATTCCAACATCATCTTAAAATAAGATAGTAGTTATTTATTTTTCCCAGGCCTATAGCCGTTATTAGAAAATTTGATGTTTGGATTGGGGTCACAATTTGACCAACACAGAAAGGACCAAACATGGGTGAAATTTACCCAAAAGAGGTAAACATCATTAAAATGGGGTGATGATTCAAACATTAAAATAGTATTTTTATTTTCCCCACTCGATCGCAGAAGATCCGAAGAAATGGAATGTTGGAATCTAGGGTAAAATTTGACTCCAGAAAGGGTGAAAAAGTGCTTAAAATAGACCCAAATAAGGTAAAAATCATAGAATGTGATGTATTTATTCCAACTTTATATTTAAAATGACAGTAGTATTTCTTTTCTCCAAGTCTCTAGAGCAGTAGATTCAAGAAGAATTTGAATGTTGGAATCTCTGGGGTCAAAATTGCCCCAGGACAAAGGAAACAAAAAAGGGTGAAAATGGACCCAAAACATGAGTCAGTAAAGTTAAAAATAGGCAAGGTAATCATTCCATTATATGCATTTTAGACTTCCAAAATGAACTATTTCTATTATATTTCGTAGTAGGTAATGACTAAATTTTGAACATATTGGGTAAGATACTCCCCAATTTAATATATAGTTTCATCTTGATTGAATAGCCTGACTTCAATACCCATATGTTAATTATCGTGCCTGTATCATTTCACCAGTTTTTATATGAGGGCTTAAAACGTGATTTATGAAGCTCTGAAACTTGTAAAATAATAAATTCTATCTCAAGTTATATCTAATAATATAAGGTAAATATATTGAAGCCCTACCATTTCACAGAGTAAATGAGACAAATAGTACTTTCTAAGACACCAATATTATTATTCTGATCACTCCTGTAAAATCTGTTGATCCCGGGGACGAGGGCTAATTTAAGGCAAAGTAAAAAATAAAAAGTTGACGTCCGGACTTTTGAAAAAGTTGGTGAGGGGAAGGCTTTATATTGTTATTTATTATTTTTTTCAAAGATGGCCGCCCGGGTCTAGATGGTCACCATGATATGTTTGAAGATTGCGTTTGCGTTGTGGAAATGGTAGTATGTAAGAAGGTGGAAGAAATTGCTCAACCACCAAAATGAAGGATACTCTTAAAATAGGTATGAGAGTTCATAGTGCTCCGATATTTTATGTTGACGTCATTTTCCCGTTTAGCCCTTATTTTGGTGGTAGTTGTTGCCTTTTTAAAAAATAACAAAAAACAAACTCGGTGCGGCCGTCCAAATCGGAGCTGGCGGGGACGATCAACGGTTTTTATTTGACTTATTAAAGAATGGATCTTAATCAAATTGACCAAAAGGATCCAAAAGAGGTCAAAAAATAGACCCCAATAAAGTGTGAATTAAAAATAGAATGGGCAATTTAATGTGGAAGTTATCTTTTGAGAAGCAACTTCGATAGACAAATGTTTTTCACTTTTTTGTCAGCTGGCACCACCTGGATTTGCATCAATTGACGAAACGATTGCAATGTTGGCAAAAGGGGCACAATATCTACATATTTGATTTTGTGAAATACGTGGCGTTACGTCTTTGCAAAACGTCCTTATCAGGATGCTCCCGCTCAAAGTAAAGCTGCTATCTCTGCTGCATAGAATATCAGAGTAGGTTAGTGATTGCTACCTATACTTGGACATGGAAGACCACAGAATAAAGGTCTGGTATAGTCTGGTCCTTGACTTGAAAGCCAATGCCCACCGAACTGCGGCTCTATCTGTCCACAATTGTGGTAGATAGGAGGTATTTCCACCTGATCCGATTTTCGGAAGGATGTTTTTTTTTTTCGGGGATATTTTCAACTGGTATGAGTTACCTGCCCGTATAGTGGCACTTAAAAAGCCATGCAGGTGTCCCCCTTCATTGTCAATGTCAATGCACCATACAGTAAGACGTTTTCCACACAGGCCTGTAGAACGAAATCTTCGGTGCTTTGGAGACTACAGACTTTCATATTATATACGTAACCATAATAGTAAAACACAGTGTGATATTTTCAGGGCAGAAATAAACCAAATATCAGTTTAACAACATTTTAGGATAGCGTTGATTCTGAAGAACAACTGTTTCTCTCCTAACTGGATGGGTTACCTAGTTTGAGGGAAAAGGACTGAAATTGTGGCGTATTGGGTTAAATTTTGACCAATTGGGTTGGACCATTTTGATCCCTTTTCAAAGTTTTTCATTGCGAATGTCAGTAAAAGGAACACTAAATTAGGAGTGGGGCATTTTTTGTTTCAAAAGGGGATTTCCCCCAAAATTACAAAGGGGAAAATTTGGTCCCCCAAAATTACAAAGGGGGCAAATCTGAACTGAAAAAGTGAACTTTTTACCTACATAATCTATTTTTGGCCTTTTAGGGGTTATGGGGCTTTTTGGAATGGGAGCGTCAGCCCCCACCGCCCCTCCCCTGGTTACAAGCCTGATATTGTGCATTATTACCAATTTTAACAGAGCAAGACTGCAGATATGTAAACCATGCATTAATTGGTTAATATAATTTTGACCAAATTGGGTGTAATTTGACCATTACTATCCAAAGTTTCAATTTTGGATGTCACTACTGATAAAAGTGAATAAGATTTTAAATTGGTAATTGATTATTGAACTTCCTGCCTTAATATTGAAACATATGCATACCAAATACAATTG
This sequence comes from Ophioderma brevispina, assembly GCA_023653785.1. Classification (NCBI taxonomy): domain Eukaryota; kingdom Metazoa; phylum Echinodermata; class Ophiuroidea; order Amphilepidida; family Ophiodermatidae; genus Ophioderma; species Ophioderma brevispina. Next base: position 118,419 of record JAMKCH010006448.1, on the reverse strand, counting down.
TTCTTGTTTTTACCCATTTTAAGTCATTTTTTTAACCTTTTGGCCATTTCTGGGGTTTACATTCAAATTCTTCAATCTACAGCTATATAATGGGGCAAATAAACTAAATACTATTACAAAATTAAGATGGAATAAATACATCACCATTTTATGATTTTACCATGTTTGTGTCAACTTTACTCCTTTTTGGCCCCAGATTCCAACATTCAAATTCTTCTTGACTCTACAGCTATATAGTGGGGCATTAATAGTATTACAATTTCAATAGAAGTCGAACTTACATACATCACCATTCTAATGATTTTTAACCTACTTTTGGTTCAATTTTGGACCCCTTTTTGTCCTCGTCCTCTCTGAGGTCAAAATACACCCCAGATTCCAACATCGCAAATTTTTCAATCTACGCCATAGTGTGGGGGCAAATTGAGCTGTTACATTTCAAAATTAAGATGGAAACAAATAACATCACCATTCTATGATTTACCACAGTTGGGTCACTTTGACTCTTTTTTGGCCCTTTCTGGGTCAAAAATAACCCCAATTCCAACATTCCAATTCTTTCTTAATCTACAGCTATATAGCTGGGGAATTTAAAGAGTACTGTTACATTAATATAAGTTGGAATCACACCATTCATGATTTTGAAAACCTTATTGGGGTCATTTGACCCCTTTTTTTGTGGCTTTCTGGGGTCAAAATACCTCAGATGCCAACATTCAATTCTTTCTGAATTCTAACAAATTTAACAGCTATATAGTGGGGGGAATTTTATTAGTATTACATTGCAATAATGAAGTCGGAATAAATAAAATCAATCACCATTCTATGATTTTTATTAACCTTATTTGGGTCAATTTTGACCTTTTTTGGCCCTAAAAAATACTTGCACCACTTCTGATTTCCCCCTACCTCCACCCCCAGGTGTGATCCACACATAATGTCCCTAACACCTGGTAAAATTGGCCTTTTCTACTCGACGACCACCTACCCTACTCTCGAAAACTAAGCCCTTTTTCAAAGTGCTGACGTACTATCAATACTTAGGCTGGAATGGGGAATTTCCTGTTTCTATTTTTGTGTCAATAACTTAATTTTTGACATTGTCTGATTGATTTCCACCTACCTTTTGTGGGCCACACCAGCTATTTGCTGGCAGACGCAACTTAGCAATCCATTTAGGCGTGTGTACGTGTGTTGTGTGTCACTAATTATTGTTTTTTTTATTGACTCAATGTGAAAAGTTGAAAATCCTCATTGGATCCAACTTCTGCCATAGGTGCACCATGGGATCCTCATATATGTTGATGATGTATGTTGAAAAAAAAAGGGTTCAAAGGTCATGTGGGTCAGTTGAAAAAATGTGCTAAAATTGTAAGTTTGACCATATTGAAAGGTTGGAGTTCAAACTTAATTGTGTCATAGGATCCTTCATTTGTTTATGGAGGTCACGGTCACGTGCCAAGGTCAAAGACACGTTCAAGGTCAAGGTCATGTGCCAAGGTCAACTGTTCCATGATGCCAAGGTCAAAGTTCATGTGAGGGTCAAAGTTTGAAAATAGGCTGAGAACCGCAAAATCTAGTTTATATAATGTTATTATGGTCCCCCCGCGAATCATTTTTTTATATTTACCATCTTATTTGTTGATCGTTATTTTGAATTAAGATTTCGGTCTTTATTTGTGTTATGATTTTTTTGGTTTTGTTTTCTTCTGCTCAATATCTAATTATAGCTCATACATTCTATTTCTCTGCGCTCATACCAGGTCTCCTTGTTCTCAGTTAACTCACTGCGTGTTGGCTATGTAATTTTTATTCTCGTTTCCCCTCGTGTTTATTGTTATATATGTTGGCTTTGACTGACTGGTCATTATGGGTCTGACTTACATTTTCACCGAATCATTGTAACCTGTTCTAAAATTATTTTAAGTTACCAATCTTATTATTAATTAATTCCTGTAATAACTTTTTACCATACCGTTGTGTTTATACGGATTATACTCCTAATGAAGATGGTTTGTGCTTTAAATGTAACTGGAGATTTATTTCCTTTTACTCATTATGAAGATGATCACGAATTTATGTTTGCTCTACATTGTTTTGATAACACTAATTGATTTAATAATAGAGTGTAAGGTCTGAAACTAACCTCTTGTGGCCAATGATACCCTTCATATCACTGACTCTATAACTTGGGTTATTATAAATGTTTTCTAGAGATGTTCTTATTTACTTGATCATGATCATTTACATGACATAAGCAAAAGGATGACTTTTCAATCTTATCTAAATTCAGAATTTTAAAAAACAAGAACTATGATTGTATCAATACGTTCCTTTCCAATTTAGTCATTCATTTACTATAATCGCATTATCTGAAACTTGGTTTAATATACGATTCCAACATTGTTAATATTGATAATTTCATCTTGTTATTCGCCGCGTCTGGCATAAGAAGTGGTGGTGTTGCCCTTTATATCCATAACTCTGTTTCTTTCCGTAGTATAGATGATTTGAACTTATGGATCACGTCACATGATGCAACTTGGCTGAATCGATCATTCTCAATCTATTTTCATTGAAATCTTATCCAAGTGCAAAAAATATTATTGTCGGCAATATTTTACCGCGCTCATAGAACTAATACTGATATGTTTCTTTCAGATCGTGCCCCCTGCCTTGATAAAATAAAACAGAAAACAAACAGTCTTACATTTTCGGGCGACTTTAATCTTATTTGTTTCCAATACCAAATAACCTCACCATATGATTTTCCTCATACATTTTAAACCATACCATGTTTTTCCTCTTATTGATAGGCCAACTAGAATAACTAATTACTACGAATACATCTTCATTAATCGATAATATTTTTACTAAGTTTTGACACATCAAATAATCTGGCGTTATTGCCGCCTTACTGAGCATTTTCCAATTTTTCAGGTTCAAAATCGGTTCCCATCTCGTATAATAAGCACTTTAACCAACCCCATCCTCGCTCATTTATCAAGTAGATTCATACCTTGTCATAAATTTGAGTTTAATTGATTGGACCTTTATTACCGAGTTTTAACAATTCTAATTATGCTTACACGCCTTCATTCATAAATTCTTTCTCTGATTTATACAACACTAATTTTCCGATTAGACATAAACGTACTATAAAAGTCAATCGTCGCGCATACCACGGTAAACCCTGGATTCACTTCGTCTATATTAAAAAAAAAAATACATCACGTAAAGAAATACCTATAAAAAGTCATTTTCCCAATCCCCCCCACCAGTTAAAATAAGATGCTATGTTAACTATCGGAATCGGCTCACCTCTTTATTGAGCTTCAAAAAAACAGTATTACAACAGTGAAAACTTGGCCGAATTTAAGTCAAATATGAAACATAACTGGAATGTTTAAATAACATCCTTGGTCGACAAAAGAGAACTAATCTTCCTTCTTATTTTAACAATAGGGATACCAACGTTACGGACCAAAACAATATCTGATTTTTTAATTCTTATTTTGTTAATATTGGTCCACAAATTTAGCTCAGAAATTACACGTTCTAATATTAATTTTCATAACTTTTGAATAACATGAAATCCCCCCGTCACTCGTTTTTTATTTCTCCCACCGACGAAGAAGAAGTTGTCTCCATTGTAAACACTTAAATCTAGCGCTAGTGCCGGTAGAAGTAACCATTTGTCCGGCGTACGCATAGTCCGGGAACAATGTTGAACAATAGGGCCAATCGATTCAGTTGACTCTTTACGGGGGTGCAGCATTAGTTTCACACGCTTTATTATTCCGTTATCGCTATGGAGCCCCGGACTATCGCTCCCGCGGACTATATCCTGCTTCACACCGGTTTTTTGTATGTATCAAACCTATATATCAATCGGTTTACAAATTTAAATTGCATTTTCCCTCCCCTGCGTACCAGTTTCAACTTTGTTTTAGTTCCGGTCAATTCCCATAAAAAACTGAAAATTGCCAGAATCGTTCCCATTTTTAAAAATGGTGATATCATGATTTAAGAATATAGGCCTATTTCTATTTCTGTTCTTCCTGGTTTGGCTAAAATCTTGAACTTTAATTTCTACAAGGCTTTATAGTTTTTTCCCGTTTAAAATCTTTTTCATAAAATCCATTTGGTTTCGCCCCAAATTTTCCTCTGAAATGTCAATCTCGCACGCTTTATGACAAGTTGTATCTGAACTCGATACGGTAATTTCACGCAATTGTGTATTTTTGGACCTCTCGGAGGCATTTGATACCATAAACCATGATAATCTTCTTCATAAACTTCGCATTAGGTATCCGCCGGTGGTTTCCTGCGAGTGGGTTCAAAGTTACCACCTTGCTAATCGAATTAATGTGTTTCATATAATCATCATAAATCTTCTTTTTTTAGATATTACTTGTTGTTGGTGTTCCCCAAGGATCTATCGTGGGGCCCTTTCACTTTTTATTTTATATATTAATGATATCATATATTCTAGCGATTTCTTTACTTATTCTCTACGCAAGATATACATTTATTGGCTGCTCAATAATATTTCAAGTAATCTCATTGATAAGCGTTAAACCACAACTGAACTCGCCAATACTCTGTTTGGTTTTCAAGCTACCAGATTTGTCCCTAAATGTCACCAATCTAATTATCTGAATTTTTAGAATAAATTTACAATCGTACTTATCCTGACGTTAAAATTCATATTGATAACAATGATATCATCGAGTTTTCTAATACTACTTTCCTTGGTGTAATCCTGGATGATTGTTTAACTTGGAAACAGCACACATCACATATATCTAAGCTGTACCAAGTACTCTGGAAATTTTCTTTTCGTTTAAAGCATACTTTACACTTTAAATGTATTATTTTCTCTATATACACCTTTTAGTTCTTCCCTCATTCAATATTGTAATTTAAGCTGGCTGACAAAAACAATTCCATTTGACTGCAATTCACCTTATGCAAAAACTATTGTTCGATTGTGCACATGATTCACGTTTTCTTGCTCATTCATCACAATTCACAGCACCCGTCTTTTGCCCAACTCAATACTCTCACGGTCTCTATTTTACATAACTTCAAGTTGCAATATGTATGTATAATTTAAAACAATAATTTCTTTAATTTTCTTCCCGTATTGCTCCAGATCTTTGTTTAAAGCTCATTCCAATGTCCATCCACATAGGGTCCCCCCCGGTCTTCGGATCTCTATCGTCCTCCGAATTTCCTTTACTTGATCTTGCTACAAATACGATCAGAAGACAGGCTCCCATCCCTGTTGAAGAAATGATATCGAATGCCTCATTCGCAAACGCTGTTTCCATTAAATGCTTTAAGTGCTGTATAAATCTCATTATTCACTATATTCGTAAGATATTGTTCAGTTCTGGCTGGTCAGGTGGTCCCGCATCTCGGGGTTGAGCGGTCATTAGTCCATCTCTCGTGTTTTCTCTTCTCATAATCTGATAATAGTTCTATATTTGTCAGTGCCACTGTTTGTGCGTGGGCGTCGGATTTGCTTCACTTGAGATGCGGACCACTTACGAATTCTTTTACGCTTTTTAAATTGCTTGTCACATGCTAGCTTTGTGTAGCATTCCTTTTTTATATATTTATATATTGCCACTAGTTAACCAACATATGTCTGTGCTGACACGTGTCCTGTCTTGTCTCGTTTATACACTTAATGTCTTGTTTTTATTTGTTATTTGGTCTTGTTCCTTGCACCGTAACTTAGTTAATCGGGTGGCCCATGGCCATACTTTTTCGGAGCTTGCTCTGCTGTGGTCATCCTTCCATCATTACTGTATTTTTTTTTTTGGATAATTTTGATTGGATCATGGTAAAACCTGAATGGCAATACATAAAGTAAATGAAAATTTGGGGAAAATAAATGGGAAATTTGGCACATTCTGTCAGAGACCACCTGCAAATAAGGGGGGTGCACTCAGCCCGAAACAAGCGATGTTACAAAAGTGGCCATTAGACTGGAGGAAATTATGATCGTCCTCAAATAAAGAGAAATAGTCGCTCAAAAAACTTTCAACTGTTTTGAGGAGTTTCGATCGCAATATCCTATTTATATCGGCAAGAAAAAGAAATCCTATATATGAGAATCTTGCCTCAAAACAACCATAAGTCAAGCTCAAAATAAATAGCAATATCAAGCAATTATTATTATTATGCACCGGGACACAATAAGGTGGTACTCCGGTTAACCTTTGGTACCAAATACTTCCTTTATTAAAAATTCAACGCATTCAGCGATTATTAAAAAATATTTTTTTTGTGTGGCATTGTCAGGTCAAGCCTTTTCAAATAATAATAGTCTATATGAGGTAAGATATACAATGTTGAGGATTATATGAGTATATCAATCAAAAGATCAGCAAAGGGCTTGACAATATTGAGTATGTCTTTTTATCACAAATTAATTAAAGTTGGACAAGAGAGATTTTCCTTCCTATCTTGTGTATCATCTTATTATGAACGACATTTTTTTTTGTGGTTTTGGGGGGGGGTGGTTTTTTGTGTTTGTGTTTTTTGTTTTTTTTTTGTTTTTGTTTGGTTTTTTTATTTTTGCCCAACCTTAATATTGACAGCCTTTACTTTAAAATCGTGAGTTGACTTGGCAACACACTGGTTTCTGTTGCGTTTTGCACTTGCCTAATGGTCCTGGTATCAAAGGGATCTATGATTTTTTTGGCCATGGGATCAAATGAAATTGTTCTTTTGGTTACATACTTCGCAGAAAGTAAAACCATTGTTCCACTATAAATAATGATAATTTTATAATCCATTTCTTGGTTTATGGCAAATTGTAAAGGTTGCACATTTTCATGAAATGAATATAATGCCAGGTATAGTCGCGGTCACCAAGTACTCTTGTTCACACTAATAAATTGGACGGGTCATTTTACATGGCTTTCACAAATCAATAGACGAACGACCTTGCCATTGTCCCACCTTCCCTGTAAACACGTCGCAGCTAAAATCGATGGAAACCAGGGCCCACGTTATACATATGAGAATTTTCAATTTCCAGATGCCAGTAAATGGAAGGTTATACATTTTCCGTGGTCTTCGCTTTTTAAAACAGATAGAGTAACACGTACACAGACTTTTGTAGCACACAATTCATTCATGATTTGGGCTGCTTTAATTAAATTAAAATTTTGTGGGATTCCTATCTCAGAACACGCTTTTTTAAAACTTAAAATTCGTTTTTAATTTCGTTGTTTTAAAACCCCAAACAACCCTTTCACGTCATATTAGCCACACTTAGATATGTAGTTGAATTCCGCAACAATACTACATTATTTACATAATTCAGAGTATTTTGGACCTCAAATCAGGACTTTTTCCAGAGCTTTTCGACCACCTATTGAGGTCACAGCCATTTTATTATTCTCTCGTGTAACAATAAATAACGTCCAGTTGTCGTGACCCTCCCTGATTGACTGAGATATGGGGCAAAGTTCATTGAACACACAATAGAAGCCTAAGATTTATTTATTGTGAAAGACAATGAGTATCTTGTGCTTTTGGCGTCATGAAAAAAATAGCTGTCTTAAATCTGTGATGATCACCTGAAATCCTTTTTATCTGGAAGTACGGATCCATTGTTATTACCCTACAGTTGAAAGGTAATTTGAGTGCTTTCAAAATATATCCCTCTGCAACCGATCGATCACATGGCCTATTATTTGCTCGAGTCATTGCTGCTGATGTATATCTAACTGGTCACTGTATTTGGAAAAGAATTGTGATGATATTTTATTCATTTTCATCAATGTGCAACTTTTGCACTGACATCCCGCCAGAGTATGTAAAGGTATAATTAGACAATATTAACTGCGGCAGGATCAGTTACTTCGCCGATATGCTTAACCATTTCCTTATCAAAGCATCTTTCTCTCTTTGATCCCATGGAGTATTTACCTTCAATGTTATGCCCCTAATTTCTTTCTCGTTATGAAGGGGATGGATTATTTGGATGCTTTGCGCGCAAGTGCCGTGTGCTCTATTAAGAGCAACCTCCACCATATCTTAAATCATTGCTTGGAGCAGAGAGATTTACTTTGGCGGCGTAAATACCATAATAACAAAATCTTCTGCCCGCATTTCTTTCTTTTTTGTATGTTAGTGTGCCCTGGCGTGTGTCCATCTCCCAGAGAATAGATCTAGGCTTGTGCTTGTTAATATGTTCCTTTATTCCTTTATGATTATCTGGAGATTTTTAACAATGATTTGAATCACTGAAAAATTTTACAGCAATTCGTAGCAAATTCTCAATCCTTCGCCAGCAATCTATTAACCCTTTGGTCTACCCGGCCATTTTTTTGTAACCACACACCCGAATGGGTGATTACCACTCCCCTTTGATTTTCCTTTTTGAACACCATTCCTTAAAAGTGATATCCACAGGCTAGCGTAGAGTTTCTTCTTTCTATTGGTATCAAAATCAGTACACACATTCCCATTTTACGTCACTATGACGCCATGAGTTAAGGGAAGTATGAAACTTCCCTAGATAGGTAGGAGGAGCACGGACCTAGTCAAACTCATCGTTTGTCCTTGTTAACCTATAACTCCAAAACCAATGGTCTAAGATGTACAAACTATACCTTTTTGAATCCTTTGCTTAAGATGGACAATATGGCATACATTTCAACTGATTGAGGCACTTTACAAGTTTCACCCTGTGTACCTTAAATTGGGCCATCGAAAAAGTGAACCACAATTGAGAGTACTAATACCTAGAGTTGATGTAGAGGGTCCCTACTACTACCAAAGGTTGGGGTTAAACTTTTCGTAGTGGGTGGGGGGGGGGAAGCGATTCCTTAAATAAGATCCTGTGATATTCTGCTCCTGTTATAAGGTGGAAAATTGATATTTACTGACCCAACGAATGTTATGGCCCCAAACTTTTTATTGTCAGAGTGTGTGAAAAAAGTGCAATATTTCCGAAAAAAAAAAATAGTAACATATTTCATGTGCCAACATTCGCTAAACCTATGTAATTTAGGAAGGACTAATATTCCTCTATAAATTTGCCGTTTTACCCCATCCATTGGGTCCCCTCAGAATCCAGAGATACTCTCAATTAAGTGAAAGGGTGTAATTTTAGTTGGGGGGCCCAGTCAGACACAAGGTCACGCTTTTGTGCCTGCAAGGTCATGATTTCTTAAGCGCGCAATTCATAAGCTATCTGTCAGTGCGCCGAATCTTTTGCGAATTTTCCGAATGAAGCTTAAAATGTAAACCATTTTTCAGTAGACCTGGTACAAATATTAGAAGCGCTTAATGAGTCCCAGAAATAAATCTGTAGTTTTTTCTTGCTTAGTCATAGCAAAAATTTATATTCATTAATAATTACGTGATAACAGGGTTTTAAACTGTACATGTGTCTCAACTACAAATTGGTGCTGGGATTATCCGGACTTGCGCCATCTTTGGGATCACTCAACCGTGGAATTTTTGTTGCCAGCATGTAGTATCATAGTCACCAGTTATCTTCTTTCCTGCAAAAATTAGAAACTTCCATCAACACCTTAATCAATGGAGTTATGCAAGATCTGCATGCCCTTCAACTTCTGCCAAACGGGATTTACACAGTTCAGGAGTGAGGGGAGAAAACATGGGCTGAGAATTTTACCTATGGGTCTAACCACATCTATCGAAGCATCATAAAAGTTATGCATTTTATTCATCTTATGACAGGCAAACAATCCAGAATGCTTTTTTTCCCTACAAAATGGAAGCATTCTTAATTAATGCCCTCTGACTTTCATGTCCAAATTTCACTTAAACGATCCCTATACCAATTTCATATACCCCTCCAGAATGTCCATCATGCCGTTTTTTTTGTGTAAGCCAGGGTGTACAAGAATCCCAAGTCTGCGCATGTCTGTCTTTTCCCCCAAGTTGTAGTTGTGTAAAACTTGGGGAAAGATACGTCTAGCCTTCACTAGGGATTACTTCACTATGGTGGAAACTCGGCAGGGTAGCCCCTCAGTGAAGTAGGGGTCATGAAAGGTCATCTAGGCCAGGCTATAACTATGGCTTGCGGTCATACCCTTAAATCCAAATGGTCCACTTTTTACTTACTGGTTTCTTTGAAGAATGTGGGGGGGGGGAATTTTGTATTTTTGTTCTTTTTTTTTAGATGAAATTTTGACAAAAGTTTTCTCCTGGTGATTAAGTGTGTCCAAAAGCCCCAAAACCATTCGGGAAGGGGTACTACTTCCACTGTGTAACGCAAATATCTACAAACAGAGACCCCCCCCCCGAAAATGTCCACTTTCAATATTTCACGACACCCCAAAATAAATTCTGCGTATGGGCCTGTCGATTGGTCACCTATAACAATGCTCCATTTTTGCTGAACGGCATACAATAGTGTATCCCTTGTCTCAGGACTACTGTATTTTTCCCCCATAGAAGAATATGACACAAGAAACGAGGTGTGTGGAGCAATGTCTGCCAAGAAGTGGTACCACTTTATTCACCATTGCTACACCGTATACCATCAACTAATAACTTAAGTTTAAGCTAGCTTTAGAAATCATAAACCTTGTAATTCCTCATCACAAAATTTCACGCAAGTAATATCGAAAATAAGCACCCAATTTAAAAGTAAACTACCTAACCTAGAAATGACCGAAACACCATGTTGAGCAAACTACTACACGGCTACACCCATTAGTAAACTACCCTAATTACCCAGATTTGAGTACGATACTCCGCTACTCTACCTTGAGCACCTATTAAGTAAAATACTTAATGACCGAAACAAAATGGTTGTGTAATTCCCTTAAATTACCCCAACCCAGCTCTTTTGAGCCCCTATAAGTAAATACCTAATAACCGTAACCAATTGTATGTGTAATTTACCCCTAAATTACAATACAACCCAATCAAATTTCCGAGTAAGGTACCAAGAGGACCAGCATCAATTTGGATGAGATACTCGGCAAACTGTGATAAAGATCATCAAATTATGATATGAAAGACATTTTATGACTTGCCCTGTACCAAGAGCATTGCAGTTCGTTTATCTAAACTGGGATAGTAGTAAATTTTCGGATATAAGTAGGGCAAAATGCCCGCTACAATCCGATAGGTAAGTTACCTAGGGGAATAACCAGTAAACGAACTGTTTTGTTTTTAAATAACCTGTACTGATTTATGCCGTACCAGAATACCACACGGCACAAAACAAAAAGCTCTCTAATACCGCATTTTATCTAAATAACAATCAAAGGTTATACATTGCGGGATTCAATGTCAACCGAAAAAACCAACACAAAATAACCGCCAAACAGTTTTCTTCTGAAAGAAAACTGGACAATTCTCCTATCCCCCCCCCCCCCTCCAAACAAAAAGAGAAGAAAAAACACAAAATTAAGAATCAACCCTGCTGTTGCGCCAGGAAACTTGGAGGGGGTCTGAAGAGCAGGGTACGGGAAATAATAGAAAAAACACCCGACAATTGCCATCTGATGCACACGACAAGGGGAAAAAAGACCGATGACATAACGTGTTTGATTACCTTTGCATTGCTCAACTCAAACATGACTTGCGAACATTTTTCTTCATGTTCATCCTCACGTTTATTACCACCCATCGTACCATAGAATCATTTGGCCACACTCTTGAGACGGAGTGTGGGCATATACCGTGTTTGAACGGTCTGTGGTTTTAATGTCTATGATTACTGACTATGAATAAGGCGTGATAAAAACATTGATGAATTGGAGATACGGCGAAGTTAAAAAATGTGTGGTAAACCCGGGGGGTTTAGGCCCGTTATCCGTTCCCGAAACTTGTATAGGTAAAGAAGCGAGTTTTAGGTTAATACGGCGCCGCACGCCGTTAATTTAAAATTTGCGTTTAGCAAATATTGTTAACCATTTGGTTGCTTAAACAGGAGCTATAAACACGAGTAACATCGTTGATATTTGAACGATAACTAAATGTATATAAGCCCTTATTGGGTTTTATGTTTGAACGCCAAGAGTGGCATCCAGGCCTTCCGTAGCGTTTAAGGTGATACCAACTGGGCGAGAACGATACGCACCATTGCTGTTGTCAATAGTGCAAAGGACCGGCACCTTTGACAGAAACGCACATTAAAACACTTCTTAAAATAGTCCCGTACTTAGTTTAAATTTCGATGCCTTTTTCGGATTAAAACCTGTTTAACTTTAAATCCAAACTTTGAATTACGCTTACTTAACTACATGTTTTCTATCTCACATATAAACGTTCGCTTAGCTTAAATCGCAACCTAAAAACCTTTTGGAATCCCGGGCCTTAGAAACTTTAGCCTCGATTAGCCTGTACCTTCTTTTGGGTATGCATAACTATGAGTCATTTCCACGCACATTTAGCTAATTGCCTAAGACATCAATTGCGAGGCAACATGAAGACGCTACCTATGTGTGGAATTGTGTGCCACGCCGCTTTAAACTTACTTGTTAGGCATATGACGCTAGATACAGAGCTTAATGAAACAAAAATAATACCGGGTTTAGGGTTAAAGTTTGAGAAATTTTCTTCAAGATAGTACCCGAAAGATATAGATGTTTTGCTTTCGCACGCATATTACCCCTAAATTACATTGGCTAATTTAGAGTTTTTAAAGGCTAGACAATATCCTACCAGGTAAGATACCCTAAAGAGATATTTAATTTACTTCGCAACCGCATATTACCCCTAGTTACAAGAGCCTTATTTTTAGGGATTACTGTAGATATTTTTTTTTCAATATAATATCCCCCGAAAGATATAGGTTCTTTTGCTCGCATCGCATATTACCCGTAAGCTTTACAAGGCCTATTTTAGATTTTAAACGCTAGAGAATATCTCCCTTCAGGTAGGGGGGGAGATACCCAACAGAATATATTAATTTACTTCACTTCGCACACGCATATTCCCCTAATACATGGCTTAATTGTAGTTTTTTAAAGTTAGAGATATTTCAACAAGATAAGACACCCAAAGAGACTAATTATTATGTTCGCACGCACTAAAAAAGTGCATGCATTCCAAAATATGAAAGAAGAAACGCGTTAAAAAACAAAAATGCCCAACAAGTATAATACTTAATATTATAATTATATTACCGAAAAAATACCTATAAAAAAATATACGCAAACCAAAAGCAATAAACATATTAAATAAATGGGATAGCAAGCTTGAATGGAGTTTAAAGCATGGAATGGCTCATCCATAAGGAAACCTGAAAGAGACCATATCCCTGGTAACTTTATTTTACAGAAAAAACCGTTGAAACTAATGCCAAATTTGATTTGAACGAAACGAAAAGCTTAGGACTCACAGCCTTGGTCAACCTATATGGTTCAGCACTTTTTCAATTGACAGAAAGCGATAATTAAGTCGAAGCTATGCAATTACTATGTCATAATTGAATATAAATCCCTGTAATAATTACTTGCGAATTTTTGGAAATTGCAGAAAAAACTTGCCCTGGCTGAAAAATTCGCAAAACTAAGGAAATTGATGGAAAATCTGCTGGAAATCAATATGGCGGCCAATGAATAGTGCTGTAATAAGGCATTAACTATATGCCGAAATGATACTAATTTGCAGCCCTGCAATTATCAATGTCTATTTTGAAAGATAATTTGTTATAACAATTAATTACAGGCTTAAAAAATTGAAGCCAAAAATCCCTTTGGGTTAAAAATGTAGCAAAATTATTGTATATATATATTTCAGTATAATCCAATATGGCGGCTATGACACGAATTATCGGGTCACTTTGTGTTACTGACTATAAAAGTTTGAGAATGGCATCAAAGTAAAATACCACGAAGGGATCATAAGTTCCCAATGTACTAGAAAAACGGACAATAAATAAAATTCCGGCGCCACAAAAATAATTCGGCTCAGGACGTTCTCCCAGGTACGATGGCCTAGTGAAGCAAGGATTGTCTGCACTCCAAACTACATACTTGCACTAAATGAAAAAATATGACCTATTTGTTCGGGGCCCCCCCCCCCCCCCAACACCACTATGCAGAATGCGAGGGAATTGTTTCACCTAGTGGAGATGAAGATCCCAAATTTAAAAAGCCGAATAAGCGGATAAAAGTGTTAAAGAGATATAGATTTCCAAAAAGGGGCCCCAAATTTGAGAACCCCGGCTTTTACATATTTAGAATGCATATACCAACATATTCGACCCACCTGAAGTGGGTAAACCGAATTGCCGCCTTAAGAAAAACAGCCAAAAAAGATGATTTGGTAGTTTTCCTTTCTGTCGTGCAACAGACCGAAAATCAGGCATGGTACAATGGGGAACCGTTTCGATAGGGCAGACAAGTACAAACAAGATTTGCGGTTTGTTTTGTACTGTTTAAGTTACCCTCAAACGTGAAATGAAAAATCCCGGTAGGTGGACTAACGACCGAACCAGAAAAAAATCGAGAGAAATTTGTAACTTAAAATCATGCATTAAATTTGGTACAAAAACTGAAATTTCACAAAAAAAACCTGTTAGTTAATACGGAATATTGAATGACATGTATGACCTGACATGTACGACGCTGCAGTTGACTAATATGCCCTTATATGCATAATACCTGTCGGTAATGCCACCACACCGTAAAGTAACAATTATTCACTACGCTTTTAGAGGCCTGCAGCGATCTGTGATCGCTCACACATACTATAACAGCACATTGGTATGTTTAATAATATGCTAACCGCCCAAGAATGGAATAAAACCCATAAATGAAAGTGACCGAAGCATAGGGAATCATTACAGGTGAATAAAGTTTTCCGTGATTCACCGATGCACACGGGCCGCAGTTAACTGATTTGAATCAGCTTTATTTTACGTACTGACGTATGTCGTGATGGGTGCGCAGAACGAACCAGGATTAGAACTGACACAGTAACTTAACAAAAAAACCTTAACCTACGGACGCACAATTTGTATGTTAAATGTTTAACTGCACCTTATTATTATTTTGAATTTGAAAAGGCACGAAACTAGACGAGCAGAAATTGATGCGATGGAACTATATTGAAATGGGAGGTCATAAGAGCTGAAAATTTATAATATATATCTAATATTAAACATATTGAAACACGAACATAAACGGGCTAGGGGCTTGAGGCTAGCGTCCCAAGGGTTCTATAGTTAGAAGGCAAAAGGGGGGGGGGCGTTACGCATCTTTAGAATTCATCGTCTCGCATGTTTTGCCGACCACAAAGAAACATAGAGTACCAACAATAGAAAACATGGCAGCTGCCTCCGCTTCTTTCTACATACTCTGTGGTGCCGCTTGCATAACACTAATCGGTATGATACAAATTGATGTATGTGTTAGAGGTGGCCAGGTGTAATATTGTACCTGGATCATTGTGCCAGTACTCTTTTTTCTCAAATACAATGCGCGCTTAGGTGAAAAGATGTATCATTGATGGCGGTTTATTTAAACAAGACGACTTACTTTGCATTTCATTCGTTGTGTGGCCCATGGGTAGACAAAACTTTAACACCCAATACACCCAACATCCAACACGGATATTTTGTCGATTGTGTGTATCGATTGACATTATGTGTGTATACAAGGACACCCAAACTAATAATTATTCCGGCAATAATTCAAAATGTCAGCGCCAGCACGGACGACTGGTTTTTGAATTTGGGCTTCACCCCCTTGCTAGATACGTATTTACAGAAATACCCCACCGCGCCGCACCGATTAGAAGAGGCTATTAAAAATCCTGACATAACTCTTAACGGCATATGATACGAAACTACTCCGCCGTGTCCTTGGAAGGGCTTGCAAATTGTTAAAACCGTTGCAAGCAGGGTAAAACTATAAATAGGATATAGCTCGGCTCGGTCTTAACAACAATAACATGGGGAGATACAACGCAAACCAAGTGCGAGACATGATATGTTCAAATGGCGTGCACGAGTGTCTTAAACTCAAAACATAACCTATCATGGTACAATATTTGTGTTGTCCCCATATAGTCTTGAATGAAAGTGCTACCTTCTCCTCGCATCATGAGTGTTCATATGTTACGAGAAATTGTTACGTGTCGATTAGATGGAGGACGCGATACACGTGGAGTGGATTCAAACCGCTATATTGTTGATTAAAGTTACTCTCTTGAAACATCGTCTGAGGTTGTACACACTACCCCATTGGAAACAAAAGTTGAATTTATTGAAATAATAATTAAAACGGATGATATTTTGCACCTTAATGAAAGGGGAAACATTACTCTCACCGAGATTTCTTCGCCTTCCTGACATAATCATTGCACAGTTTGTGAAAATCCGCCTCCTACGAAAGGTTTGACATCCAGGCATCGGCACACTGTCCCGCGCCTTTTCTAAAAAGACTTTGGTAGATAAGGTCTTGTTTCTCCGTTGAATCCGAAACTGTGTCTGTTTGTTACGATAACAATAAATCGATCCCGACCCGGTGTAGAAACACACCAGCCTAGTCCAGCTGCCACCAAAGTTGTAATTAAGTAACCAAATTCTCATACTTGAATAAATTGGTCCCGCGACTCACCGCAACGCAAGAGAATGTTTGGAGATCGTGCCGATAGAAATTCTCTCCTCAACCGCAAACCCTTGGGACAGCTCCAACCTTAAGGAATATTCCTCAACATTGGTGCAACACGCCCTGGGGGAGATCCTGGTAGTTTTGAAGAATATTTGAGCCGCAAATGTGGACTCCTGAATTGGTGTTCACTGACTACGAGTACGTACGCCATTGCTTTTGCTACCTGACGGGTGTTCTAGGAGGTATTTAAATTTGCTAAAATCTGAGAAACCGCGAACCTTACTGTATTAATTTATGCCTGATGCTAAACAATCCGATCACTATAAAATCGCGAACCATTCTGTCCGCCTGTGTTACAGACTAGTATCCAAGTGTAATGCTTGAAACAAATTTGAGTCCTACTCCATGAAGCAGTTGCGATGTGACATGTAAAAACAAAATGAGAAAAAGTGAATCCGAACCTGAACAGTCCTTGGTCATGGCTTAGCCACAGGGAGAGCGGTCCGCCGATTGGTCAAAACAAATGAACAGGACGCCAAAATTGCATAATGAAAGGGGATGGAAACGACTATTTCTTCTTCTCCAGGGGCAAATGCATTTATTTTATTCAGCCAGCTGTCCGTAATGTTTTTAGGTAGTATACACTTATTGTTAAGCCTATTGGCTGGGGCTCAGCCAAGTTTTCTCCCATTCAACTCCTTAACTGTGTAAGTCCCATTGGCCGGAGTTGAAATTGCATGATCTTGCATAACTGCCGTTATTTGCATAAGGTGTTGATGGAATTTTCTAATTTTTGCAGTAAAAAGAAGATAACGACTATGCTACATGCTGGCAAAACATTTCCACGGTTGAGTGATTCTGAAAGAGGGGCGCAAGTCCTGGATAATCACATCACATTTTTTGGAGACACCCTGTATTTAATTTAATATGTCGCGTGTGTCCTCACACCAACCGTGGACTGACCGTTTTCCTTCCCAACAGATTTGGTAGAACTTAAACTTGGCAAACTTTGATCAGATATTGGCCTCCCTAGTGCCAAAAAATAATTGGTGTCCAACGCTTTCTCGTTGTATACTCAAATGAGTAAAACTATAAACCAAATGTAGTGTTACTCGGTCTTTTTTACGGAGATCAAGTTTTTATGTATTTTCCATATCCCACGAGTCAATCCGATGTGTTCAGTTAGTCGGCAGGTCACAAAGTACTTATTGTTCACACTAAAAATTGTTGACGGGTCCATTTTACAATGGGCTTTCACAATACAATAGGCAAAACGACCTTGCCATTGTCCAACATTCCTGCACCCGATCCCCTGCAGTTAAAATCTATGGAAACCAGGGGCCCACGTTTAGCATAGCCCGTACTATATCAGGTTTCATTTTCCATGGTCTTCGCTTTCTTAAAACCGATAGAGTAACACGTACACAGACTTTTTTGTAGCACACAATTCAATTCATGATTTGGGATGCTTTAAAATTTTGTGGGATTTCTATAACTTCAGAGACCACGCTTTTTCAAAACTTAAAATTCGTCGCTTTTAATTCGTTGTTTTTAACCCCCAAACACCCTTTCACGTCATATTAGACCAACTTAGATATGTAGTTGACATTCCGCAACAATAATACATGATTTTATCATGAATTCAGGTATTTTGGACCTCAAATCAGGACATTTTCCAGAGCGTTTTCGACCAGCTATTGAGGTCACAGCGATTGTATTGTCTTCTCGTGTACAAGAAAAAAACGCATGTTGGCGTGACCTCCTGATTGACTGTGTTCATTTCACCCGCTGTGGGAAGAGCACAAACAAAGCTCTCCATTGACGCCTGTATAACAAATTTTAGTGACAAGTCACCGACGCTGAATTCGCGCATGTGTAGTACATTCGGGTGACTGACCTAAATATACACACAATCGAATGTGTGTACATAGTACGTGTCATGCAAACCATGCTTGACCGCGCCCACAAACACGTTTCCGCGCATATAATTATGACAGCAATCAATACTCCATTGCAATTCCCAGTTCAAACTTGGTTCCACTGCCGGGAAATAGCCATGCATATTTCCATTGTCACCTTATTTAAAGTGAATGTCACCTTGCAATGATGACACTGTGGGTTCAGGAATGATCTAAGTAATACCGACACACATAGTAGATCTCACTAGTCACATCATATCGCGCATAATCTACCATTATTTAGGAGTACTTTTTCAACCCTCAATTTCCGGGATTGACTCATGGCGCAACATTACTGACATAAAAACAACACAAAAACTGAACAACGGAAAGTCTTATTTAAATTCTGTTTTCAGCTTCCGATAGCCGAGACCATACCGGATTTTCCCATTATCATTGCGAATATAATTTTTACCACCCGATCGAGGTCTAAAAAAGTCTCTCGAACGTCATGAACACACAATACAGAATTTCAAAATCTCCCCCAGCTGTATCGCAAATATGACGTCACCATTCAGTAATGAGAGTAATGAGCGGCGCTCTTCATTTGTAAAATGTATTGAAAGAAGTGTGTACGTGAAGAGCTGGGAAATACACGCACGATTGGTTCCACGGCCTTGCCTATAACAATGGCAATATTGATTGATAACGTAGCAATCATACAGAGAAATTGGGCCTAACATTTGAATTATATTTTGTGTTATTTTCGTGGATTTGACCGTTTCGTATGTTCCTGTAATTTAATTTTGATGGATTGCGAAGAAAATGCTGTAAATTTTGAAAACTGAAAAAACAGAGCTGTCCGTTTCCAATAACATTATTTGTGGCAGGTTTTTAGCCCGACTTTGCATCTAAGATGTGTATCATTTGATTTGTTTTAAAAATGACAATTTTACATTTAATATCAACCATCACCGACGTTATCATGCTAGTTTAGACATATATCTATCCGATTACTCCTATTTTAAACAATTTTAAAGACGGTAACAACGCGAAATCCAACAAAAATGTACCTTGACCAAATCTATTTTACACTTTTTTCATAGCGGTCATTCGAAGTCAGTTGAGTTGCTGAAAAGAAAATAAGCAGTATTTGTGTGACCCGCGCTTTGACTGGGCCACTTTCGCCTGGACATGTTTAATCTTGGTAAGTAGGAAAATGCATTAAAAAGGCATTGGATTGGGGGCATAACTTTCAAAGAAGTGTAATTAAGGTAGTAGTATTGATTGTAAAAAAGAAATAAAGTTAAGCATTGAGCACTGCTTCAATGGCGGGTCCCCAGCCTAGAAACCATCAACGGCCATAATTTACCACTGAAGAGCATGTGATTAAGTTACAAACTTTCATTCAGACCAGAAGCCATGTAGAAACCATTCTTTCGTGTTCTTGGCATTTTTCATAATAGCTGCTTACCAAATAAAAAATATAAGTGAAACTTTGAACGGCAAAGAATAGCAAGAACTATGGCAAACACCAATAACATAAGATCGGCACTCCAACGAATTCCAAGCACAAGAAGGAATACATTACACTTGAATCCATCATCTTTTAACCATATCACATGGAGTAGTTAGGCAAGTAAGGGAGTGTTCATAAATACTTTGGTGGGGGTGAGGGGGTTGGAAAAGTTGGAGCTTCGGACATAAACAAAATTGTTGATCCCCCCTTTTTAGGTTCGGCGGTTGGCCATGCAGTAAAGGTAGAAATTTACGATTTTGCGGTCATGGCGACTAGCAAGTTGCCCAGGGCTGGGGGTAGTCCTCTTCTCACACAAAGCGTGGAACCCTTCGCAATACTCAGTTTGTATTTACGTATTTTCTCATGCAAAATTGATAGAACCGTTTAAATATTTTTAAGTGGTTCACCTCAAATACCACGTTTTGGTAACGGTCTTAAAAATCCAAATCTTAATCATGTTACTTGATGTTTAGATTTGTTTTTAATGAATTATTATCATATGTAAGCATACATGTGCATGGATACCTCAGTTTCTGTAAACTCTTGCATTTTTCTAAAACAAATTTGTTGGGTGAATATTTACAATAGCCTACGTGTAATTTGGGATAGTGTTAGGAAAGTTGTTTAAAGAGACATGAGGACATTCCAGAAAAAAGCGCCCCTGATTTTTGCCGAACCCCGATTTTTTGCATATTTGGAATGCTTACCAATGTAATAGATCACACCTGAAGTGAATAAGCCGAATACGCCGTCTTTATGTAATAAGATTTTTATTTTATTTCGGCCCTTTCAGAGCGTAATTTATTAACAATGATATCAAAATTACCAAAATTGACAAAGTTAAATACACATTCAACAAATGTTACAAGACAAAAACATTAGCAAAGTGATAGTTTAAAAGAGCATAGACAATTTATCTAAATCAGCAAATGATAAATATCGTGATTTAGCTTTACTTCTTAATTCACTGTTTGCTCTATTTTTAATCTCTTGAATCAGTAAAATTTAAGATGACATCCATGTGTCTTATTTTCAAAATTGCGAGTAATTATGCATTTGTAGATGACAAATAAGGCATAATTAATAATATAATTAAATAAACGAAATGTTTTTTGATTCAAGTTCACACTTAACAATATGGAGGGCAAACTTAAATCTAGCATAAAATTTTCTTTATATTTTGTAAGATTTTTTGTAACCATTTCCAATATTGTATTATTTTTTTACAGGTCATAAAAGCATGGGACACATCTTCCTTAACATTGTAATCAGGACAGATACTATTATCGATCAAATTCCATTTATAAAGGTTCTTCTTAACAGGAACAATATTGTATAGAAGTTCAGTCTCACATCATTCACACATTTCAGCTTAAAATTCCATACATTTTTCCAATTCCACCCATTTTCAAAAATACCCATTTTGTTTTGCCAGTAAATTTCTGCCCTATACTTTGTCTCGTCTGAAGTATGAAGTGGCGACGGGCGCGTACATCCAGTGCCGCCTTTCAGTTGCAGCGCGCTTGTGCTTTACCTACGCGCGCGCTGAAAGTCGGTTCAATGTATACGCCCGCGTCGCTACTTCATACTTCGAGCTTACTTTTTTGTAACCTTTTTGATAGTACAGATGCCATAATTGTATAAACATAGTTTAGAAGACTTGTTGGTCTCCAATTTTGTAAATTTTCTTGATCACCTTTTTTGAATAATAAGGTTATGATGCTTTTTCTCTATAATTTAACGAATCTAACAACAAACCACATATATCTTTCCAAAATATCTGATACCATTCTATTGGCAACCCATTAGAACCAGGAGTTTTGTTCTTCTTCATACTGAACACAACAGTTTTACATTCTTCATATGTTAATAGGCAATCCCAATATTTACTTTCAACATCACTAAGCTTGTTGCACTGTGATTTATTAATATATGTTGATATTTTCTAACGTTTAATATTTTGTGAGGTATACAATTTTTTTTTTAAATATCTTCTTCTTTCGTGATGATTTGATTTTTTGAATTCAGCTGTTTTCTGACACCATGTTCTTTTTCAAGATTTAGGAAATACTTTTCTTTCACCTTCTTCAAACCACTTTTGCTCTTATACTAGCACCTTTACATTTTTGTGGATAATGTTGATCAATTTTGGATTTTGTCTCAATAAATTCATTATGAAATGCAGAGGTAGTGTCACCATTATTGATTTCAAATTTATGCCATGGGCTCTGGCTTTCATCTTACAAAAATGCTGTGTAAACTACTTTACTTTGATCTTACACATTTCCCATTTAATATGTAGGTTATCATTAGCGTAATTCTTTACATTTTTCAATACATCTTTTAATATCATTTACATAACTATCGTCGCTCAAAATGATTACATTCAGTTTCCAAAAGCCAGGATAACGTTTTGAGCCGTCTTGTTTCACACTTATAGTAACGGCATTATGGTCGGCCTTAACCGCTGTACTGGTTTTATAGAAGCTTTTTGAACAACTGGCAAAACACTGGAGGATGTTAGAAAGAAATCAATTCTGGATGCAACTCCTAATGAGAGTTGGCGCCAAGTAAATTGACGTGCAGTTGGATTCATCTTGCGCCATACATCAATCAAACCAAAACATTTTCGTATACTAGCTAAAGATTTTGAAGGTTTTGATTTACTTTAATGTTTGATATGATTGTCTCTTTTTGGATTTTGGTGGCTTGTGTTTATGATACATCAGAGGATAGAATTAAAGCTGATGTTAAACGTTTAGTTGAAGCTTTAGAATAATACAATAATGTCCGACCTTTGAACTTTTGATGACCTTTGACCTTAAATTAAGTTTATTTTTTATGTTTTTCAGCTCTTTAATAGTGTTTTTATGTGATTTAACGGGGGCTTGATTGTGAATGGCCCAAAATAATCCATACCGCACTGTTAAAAATAAACCTGTAAAAAAACAGGGTTTTGACTGGCAGCTGGGACTCACAACGTGCAGAACGTAAAATAACTGGAGCCGTAAAGATACGAAACCATTGCAGGGAACGTAAAATAACGGCGTGAAATCTCAGCTTCAACGTTATTGTTGGTTTTTGACTTGTTTAAACGATAATTAAGAATTAAAACGTTATTACAATCATCTGACCATATTTTTACGTTAGCTATGGCATCATACAAACGTTGTATTTACGTACCGGATTTACGTCCAACCACTTCGCTGTAAAAAAGTTATATTTCAGGCAAATAAGTTTGAGAAAAAAGACAATAAACAAAGGGAAAACGTGAAAAAATCAAAATTTAAACCAGTATATTCAATTCGCTTTATATGGCAATGTACACATTCTAATGTCACCAATTACTTTATCATCATAAGTAAATTTAATACATGTACCTTAAATAGATTCGAACCAGGGCCTTAAGATTACAAGTCCTAAACCTTATCCACTACACTACATAACTTTTACAGATATAACATGCTAAAATGAAAAATATGTATATATGTGTGTACTACTCTTTTGTCAAATTTAACTAAATATAATACAAAAAGGAATCGAGTTCGACAAGAGTTTTTTAAGTAATTGTTTTTTTTTAAATGAAAGGGAAATAAGATTTTGCATTTTTTTAATGACGTTACTTACGACATTATTTAACACATTTTCTAGGTAAAACGATTTTCATAGTTCATATTCTTACATTAAAACAAGTAAGTTACAAACGAACGTAATATTACTCTTTTTCAAAATGTGCAGTATTATTTTCTAACCACTGTTTAATTTCAATTTTTTCTGCTTCCAAAGTGTAATTTTATGTTAGGTAATGGTAATGAAGCGTGAAGATTATTGAATAATTGGGTTTACCGTAATTTAAAAGGTAAAGTCTGGTAAAGTTAGGAACATTTTTAACAGTGCGGTGCGAAAGTAATCATAGTCCGGTAGGTATCTTAGTCCGGGCTCCATAGACGACAACGGAATAAAGCGTGAAAATAATGCTGCGTGAAGAGTCAACTGAATCGATTGCCCTATTGTTCACCATTGTTCCCGGCCTGTGAGTTCGGAGGACTATATCCACTGCCACACCGGTCTGGGCAAATGGTGATTCATCAGCTTGAACTCTACAGGCAGGTAAATCTGCCATCTTCTGGCTGCAACTCTTAGCTTGGATTTTCCTGCACACCACACACTTCTTAAAGGTCCATGGCTTTAAACATACTTAAAATACCACCAAAAATCGTTTCATTCATAGTATGTATTGGTATCAATGTAAAATCTGTATGAAGCGGTAATTGAGAAACCGTATATTTGATAAAAATTGGGCATAATATCATGTGTTTTGGACACTAAGCTTTCAAGGAAATTCCAAAACGAAAGTGATTATCGCGCTGGCAGCGATGACCCGGAAGTGACGCCCGAATAACAAATACGCGATACGCGTACCGCGTCATGAACGCCATCGTGGAACGGACGTGCGCGTGGCCCAGTTTTCTTGCATACGTACACAGTTGACTTCTCGCGGTATATGCGTCGTACGTGTTGTATCATATGGCATAATTTTTCTTGATTTGGTGCCTTAAAATTACGATAATGTGCTGTATTGTCGACGGGTGCACCAGCGGCGACCGTACCGACAAGGAGAATCAGAACAGAATAGCTTTCCCAGACAAAGAAACCGACAAGGAGAGATATCTGGAGTGTGCGGTGCGGTTAGCACACGTGTGAGCTTTGTTTACAACTTGTTACTCTGACGTCATTAACGGGGCAAATCCAACTCCAGCATCTTGATACGCGTTCGCGAAAACAGGAGAAGGCCCTGTCAGTTAGGGTATATTTATCCTTGAAATTTAACACTTTCCCGATGTTCACTTTTAAAAATCTGTGTTGCGATATGATCAGGATACTGTTGAGGTACGAAAATGTAAGAAATTAAGAAATGTCTACTCAGCCGTGTCCATGGACCTTTAACTAGGCTCTTTACTGCTACACCAGCTTGGATGATCCAGTACCTTTGTCTTAGCTCGGACAGGATATGGTTTCTACCTTGGTGTTTTAGCTTCTGGTGGGTGTGTATGATGATTATATTGGATACATGGTGGTTCTTGGGAAGAATTTGTTGGTATTTTACATGCTCAGGAATGTTTGAATTTCTGAGTCTTCCTCCGACGCAAATTATCCAATCCTTCAAGACAGGATCCAGTTTGGTCAATGTACATTGCATCTTCACACTTCTGGTTTGGTCTATGTTGAAAGTCGCTTTCTGCGAATCTTGTAGTGTTTTGAGGTCTTGAGGAAATGACTGTTACTGCACAAATTTAATGATTGCAATTTCTGCATCATCCAGCTCATGTGTAGTGAGTGGACACCTTTCCTCATGGTTTTCTTCAGGTTTGGCTCTCCTCTGTAGCATTTTCTTGAACCTTAGCAACCAGGCTACAGGTCTTTTAAGTCTTATCCAGTCAGAGCAGTGATTTATCATTTGTACTACTGGGTCAACGTCTTCCTTATCTACTCTTACTGCACTGATCTTGATTATTTCCACTGAGCTATCCTCTTCATTAGTTGACACTCGTTCTTCAGTGGGATTTTCTTTGGAGGGCGGCCAACTCTCTTCAGGCAGCGACAGAAATTCTGGTCCTTTCAGCCATTCTGTTCTTCTAATCAGATGCTTCACTGTGAGCCCTCGTGAGAAGTGGTCGGCTGGGTTGAGCTCAGTGGGCACATACCTCCACTGGCTCACGTTGGACCCATCTCTGATGATTGAGGCGCTTGTTTTGCCAAGAAGACCGGGTATCGGATTTTGGATTTTGGCCGCCATCTTGGATTTGAGACCAAATTATGGGTGGTGTTCCTGCTGAATTTGAAGGATATAAGTTCAGAATGAGAGCACTACTGAAAAATCTTGCAATGGAAAGCTCCAGCACACTATACCCCTAATTAAGGTAATTTTGGTGGCCATTTTGGCGGCCATCTTGGATTTGAGACTAAATCGTAGGTGGCTTGTAAGCCCAAGATGCAGAATATAGATTTAGAATAACATATCCAGCAAGAAAATGTTTAAAAAGGAAATCTAAGAGGCAATATAGTTCTAATTGAGTAATTTTGCCTTCCATTTTGGATTTTGGCCGCCATCTTGGATCTGAGACCACATCAGCTAAAGTCGAAGTGTATAGGTTAAGGATGGCAGGGCCACTTAAAAAAATCTGGAAATTAAAATTTTCCACATACTTATATCTAATTAAGGTAATTTTGGCGGCCATTTTGGATTTGAGGCAAAAATCTGGGTGGTCCCAAGCTTATTTGAAAGAATATGGGTTCAGGGACATAAGACCGTTGAGAAAAGTTTGACCCCACAAATGACAGTTTTTCACTGGATTAGCCCTGTCTATTTATATTGACCTGCACTACGTGTGAGTGAAAGTTTAAACTTAGATCAATTAAATATATCTTCACCAAAATTGAAATTGAAAATCATGACGGACGGACACTTTTTCATCACGGACGGACATTGCATTACTTTTGTATTGGTTGTCACAGAAAGTACCATTTTCACCAAAATTGTCAGTTGTCACAAACCACTTACGGTCAGCTAATGCCGGTAATAAGCTTATCGGACTTAAAATTATGTCGGAACTAAGTGCTAATACCGTTAATGCGCGTTCACACTGCCACTTTTAAGTCCGATACTTATACCGACATAATTTAGATCCGATCAGTGCGCGTTCTCACTGCCACTTTAAGTCCGACACTAATACCGACCAAAGTTCGAATCGCTAATAAGTGACTTAACGTGGGAAGCCAGATGGCATTTCTTTCAATAGTACATAACTCTTTGTAAGTAAAGTATTGACATGTTATGTAACCGCGGATTCGGGTCAATCAAATCTTCGATGTCCTTAGTTTCGAATACGCGTTTATATACGCTAACAGAAAACTTGTGTTGTACAATGCGTATCACTTAATATATTTATAAAAGATTTTAAACTCAGGAACTGGCAACCTAGGGGGTAGGACACGGTCTGCTCGATTTGAGCATTTCCAAACGGTAATTTGGGGAACTGCTAAGTGCATTTACTATGGCAGTCTCTGTCTCATCAGTGGCATTACAAAATCAGCTCTTAAACCTTCGTTCAAAAGATCTTAGTAATATCATGATAATTAAGGAATCAATTATTGACTTCAAAATCCGTCGGGGTTAGTGGATTAACCCCGCTGCAAAATAGTGTAATTTCCAATAACGGTCATTTAGATTTAAATATTCGTGACCAGGCCTAGACTTTAGTCAAGTCTGAGTGTAACCGTCCGATACGCGTAATAGCGCCCTCCTACCGTTAAGTCTTTGAAAGGACTAGCACTCGAGTCGCGCCGGATGTTGATGCCGATTTGAATTCAGTCTGTTGCTGTTAGGATGGCATGTCCTACCCCCCCCCCCCCATGGCAACCATAAATTACATGGTTATGTGTTTCCAAAATACAGTGCAAAATACCATCGTACTGCAAATGCCACGTGTTTTGTGCCATGTGACTAAGTCTAGCCATAATGAGTCACGCCCCCCCTCCAGCCTAGTAACATTAGTAACATTACACTTAAATAGCGTCACGTATAGTTTGCCTTTCGTCTTTGCCGTGTCAATAAGGGTAGCGGATATGGAGTAAACCTTTGAAGATTGGATATGCTAGGGTACATTGAACGAATAGTATCAATAAACTCACTAGGCCCGTGGATACATCTTCATTTATCAAGCTTACGTTAAATACGCCCACGCAATATATGGTGAGATTTCAGGGTCGCGACACAAAATACATCTGACACCCTATAGACCCTATGCAATAGGCAGCCATCATGAGCCATGCTGTAGGGCAAGATAGGCACATTACAGGACTACAATACATCCACCTATTATTGAATTCAGAAAGTTGTACAGGTGATCTATTATACTCTTGGTATTTCCACCGTAGGGTAAGGGAGATTTTATGTTAATGGCCAAGTGTGATGTGGTATTGCAAATGGTCTATACAAGATTTCTGGGTCTCGATACGAGCTTTGGGGTGGCGATACCCAGGGGTGCGATACCAAAAACCAAATGATACTAATAACGTTTCGTACTTAATCTCTCCCTCGCTTCCCCCCCCCTCTCTCTCTCTCTCTCTCTCTCTTTCATTCTCTCTTTCTCTCTTTTAGTCGGTCTGGGTGAAGGTGGTGAAAGATGGTGAAACTCTCTTAATTCGCTGTTGTTAGAGTTGGAGTGGATATGCGTGCCTTAAATATAAAATAAACACCTTTGTTTTCTCCTACAGGCTATTTCACCGCAAAGCAGGAAAACCACTGCATCGAAGTATTCTACACACTAAACAAAGGTGATTATTTTGGGGCACTTAATATAAAGAATGTTGTAAACATGTAGCTGTTAAATATGATGACTTCGACATTATATACACCTAATCCAGAAAGTCAATTAATCCCCACAAATAAATGTAAATGCTAATAATCCATACTCAATTTTGCAATTTAAGAACGTTTCGCAGGTCAACATGTGTAATAATTTAAGCAGTAAATATTTTGTCAAGTTTTAGTTTATTTTGTAAAGTGAATATTGTTTTCTTTAAAGTGTGTGATTTTTCTCCAATCTTTCTTTAGGTTACGGCTGTTTCTTTCTCATACGTATATGCAGGGCATCATTGGACAACTGAAGACCTACATACCCGAAAGAGCAAATATTTTCAAAAATGTTCAAAAAACAACAGGTAGGAGTCAAGTTTGAAGTGCAAGCCCAACTGAATGTGTAAATTACCACTAACCTTTTTAACAAGTTCGCCCCACCACAAAAATAAAATAATCATAACGTTGCAATTGTGCAAACGTGTGAAACTAGCGAATATAATGTGAACAATGCATGCACACATGGAATAACGGTTACCCTTGATACAGTAGCAATAGAACAGAATTAACTACAACATCATGGCTTACATTCACTATCGCGTGTTGCTAGTCCTAGTGTTTGTGCAAGCCACTATTGCTAATATTGACAGTTCCCAACACACGTATGTGTGTAATACAACCCACGCAAATATATCAACTAAACCTATCATCATTACTGGTGGTACCACTGAAATGGAAGACACCTATTGCACGATGGATGTGTCATTGATAGAAGGGGAGGCGTTATCTATAGAGCTTTTAGATATAGATACAAATGAACCATTTTCGTACTTTTCGTACATATATCTTGAGATCCTAGATGAATCTGATGTAAAATTTTCCAAAAGGTATGTGTTGCTATCTTTGATTTCCCGACCATGCATTTTAAATTTATTATCTAAATTGTACAAGCTTCACTTTAGGATGATTCGTAATATGAAATTGAGAGTTAAGGGAATGCATGTTTCTGAAACTACTAATTATGGATCTTTATTCACAAATGATATTCAAACATGCAATTCTACCGAATATGACGACGTAAAAAACGCTGAAAACAATCTTTAGGCGAGTCCAAATTTAAAGTAAATGGTCCTTCGAAAATGCACCATGTACTCTAGTTTTGATTACAAAAGATGGGAAGCTGTGTGTGAAAATAAAAACAATCTCGATGCTCTTTTGGTGTATGATCCAGAGATTGTTAACACTTTTACTTAACAGAATTGACATCAACTATATCACCCAGAATGCTTTTAAGAATCTTGGATTATTGAACTTGGAACTTATTGAAATTTCATCAATCAGTTAGGTTGACATCGCTGCCGATGCAGTGTTTCATGGACTTACAAAGTTAACAGCACTCGACCTTAACTCAAACCACTTGACATCACTTTCAAGTGGACTATTTAATGGACTAATGGAATTGGAGGAGCTTTATCTTAACTCAAACCAGCTAACGTCTTTGCCGAGAGGAGTATTTAGTGGATTAATGGCATTAATGGACCTTCATCTGTCATTAAACGATGACATCCCCTGTCGAATGAAACTTTTAATGGACTTCAAAAGTTAGATGATCTATATCTTGATAGCAACCAACTGATATCACTGCCAATGAGAGTTTTTAGTGACCTTTTTAATTTGCTTTATCTGTTTCTTAATAATAACAAACTGACTACCTTGCCAGATGGAATATTCAATTCATCTGTTTACTTGAAATACGAGGAAAGTACATTGTGGATGTTTGAATTCTTCAAGAGGATTCATGGCTCCCTAGTAGCCCTTCTTGATCCATTTGCATTCCAGGTGTGGTATATCATCATTGAGTCTTACCTTCATACATTTCTAGAAGTTTTTAAACACATAGCTCCTACTGGAAATGGCCATCGGCTTGTTGTACCTTTCTATAGTGGGAAACTGAAAGGAAGATCCACTATACTTTTTAAATGGAATGTACATTATGAAATTTAGAGATCACATTTGACTCCCCCACCAGTTATTTATTCTTTTTTTTTTTGTTGTAATGCAGGTTGTCACAAGCCAAAATGTAGTGCCGGCTAAATTTGAGAAGGAATTTGAATCAAAATAATGTATCAAGTACATAGGGCTTTTTATGGCTGTTTTGAGACAATGGCATGATAGTGCGGTGGATAATATTTCCCTGAGTGACGGTTAATTTGGATGGAGGCGGTTGCTTACCGATGGCTTAGTGAAACCCTGTTTACATTTAGCACTATTTACATGTAGCACTATTTACATGAACTTACAGATAGTACCAAGGGCCCAAAGCTGACAATTTTATGTGTGCGTAATTTACTCCAAAGTATACTTCCCTGCTCGGGGTGTTGAATTTTGATTGGTTTTTACTAGCTTGTTGTTGAAAATTGAAACGTTAAAAGAAAAATTGTTTTGGGGTAAGCATAGAATTCAGCATTGCAATATTAGTTATCATAGTGCAACAATTTTCTTGAAATATGAAATGGCTCAAAGAATTGTCTTGCAAATTTTTGCCAAAAAGCTATGCTATGCTTATGGGCATGCCATTTAGTTCCATTTTTTTCGACTAAAATAAAAGGCAAAAAATTGGGCTCATCACCCAAGGATCACGCGGTCAAAAATGACTCCCACAAGTTATTATATGCGTGTGGGGGCGGGGGGGGGGATTTTAAATTGTTTTCTTTCCTAATTGAATATTATAATCAGTGATAGGAAGGTCAAGCATTTTGATTTTGAAATTATACCCCAAGAGTAAAAAATGTAGAACAGTTGTTCTGAATGTCTGATTTTGGCCCCTTTTGGCTTTGACCGAGTGAAAATACTGTACTTTTTATTTATCAGGCTTTTATGCATTATGAAAACATTGTGTAATCAATAAAGTACATGTCAAGTATGTGACTGCACACAACTTTGAAATTATAGAATTGGTGCAATACTGCAGTGCGAGGTGCGTACCCCCAACACTTGCACATACGCAAAAATATTGGGCAATCTCAAGCAAATCATCTCTTTTTATAGTTTGAAGTCAATTAAAAACTATTTTTGTCAAGTCAACTTCCTCTTGACAAAACTAATAATAATATTGGATGACTTTTTTTCGTTGATAAACAGAAAATTATCGCCATCGCCAAGAAAATAAGCAGGATCGTCTTCGACAGCCTGGATATTTGATCTAGCTCGGGCGGGATATTTTCTGTTATAAACCTCAGCCATTCCAATATTATAAATTTATCCAATCCTGTGGAATTATATTTTAGGTTGTGTGAAGTTCAGTAGACAGTAAAAAGCCTGAATAAATAAGATTATTGAGGGCTTATTTGGGTATCAATAAAAAAAACAATGCCAAGTCTGCACTTTGTAGCTCGTGCAATAATATGCTTGTATCACCGAAAGTTAACCATTTCAATATTTGATTCGTAATTTCAACTGTTTATTTATGCCAGTACAAAAATGTTTTCCAAAACATTGTCGGATGGGAGAGTATGTACAAAGGTGATACAGACAGGGATGTGTCATTGGAATGAATCGCAATGACCATTCATTTTTTGGAAAAATCAAAGTCGTTAAAAAAATGCCAAATTACCATCTTTGATATAAAAAAATTATTTTTTCATTTTTTCCCCCTTTTTTTTGGACTTCGAGGTGATTCATTATAGCGAGTGTCATACTTCAATCAATATCCAATGATAGTTTGTCATTGTTTTCGACTTAAAACATTGGTTTATACTTGCAGCCCCTTAGGCTGGAGTATAAACCAAAATAAACATTTTTATAAAAACGTTTTTAAAAAAAATAAAAAAAATAAAACACTTTTTTATTTTTATTGGAAAACGGCTCTAAATACTAATACAGGTATTTAGCACGATATTTGGCGTATTCATCGTGCAGAATGAAATCTCAGAAAAGGTAGAGGGAATTTTTTCATTTTTTGTTTTGAGAGGTAGACCCCTCAAGTGAGCACAAAACTTTCCTGAAATGATATATTATACATTACAAGGGTAGACTAAGTTCAATTCCTGAAAATCTTAAGAACAAGTATAAATGAAAATTTTACACCCAAAAAAAAAGAACTTGGAAGGATCTTCAAACAAAAAGGAGGGGGCGACAGGGGACGAGAAACATATTCAAACTGAAATTACTTAGTGAATGTGGCTAGATATTACTTAGTCCAAGACGTTATGGTTATTATAAAGATTTATTTGTTAAAAAATTCCTATACAGTTGTTAGTAACAAAGAAAGATGGAAACATAGACATTTAAAAAAAAATGTAAATTTTGGTGCCATGAAAATAACCATTCCTATCATGCATAAATAGTTGAATATTGGACAATTATACTTATCCCAAATAATTCGGGAAGGAACTATTTGGGGTAATAGGAAATAAATAATGAAATGGAAATTTTACTTTTGAGTGATATGTGAAATAAAAATACTATGAGGTTTTGTAAAATCACCTGCTCAATTCTTGTATGGGAATTATTTTAATAAAAACATCACTTGAACTTGAAGAAAGCTACAGGCTGATAATGATTTGAATGGTATTATGTGGCTGTAAAGAATTATGACAATTTCACTTGTCAATTGAAATTGTGTAAATTTGGTTAATTGTACAGAATGTGAAATAAAATGTATCATAAACTTGTAACTATTTTGTGTGAATTGTTACAGAATGTGAAATAAAATGTATCATAACTGTGTACTATTTTGTGTGTAATGTACAGAATGTGAAATAAAAGTATCATAAACTTTGTAATATATTGTGTAATTGTACAGATGTGAAATAAAATGTATCATAAAACGTAATATTTGCAACCACAGCCAGTTACAGAATATAATAAAGCAACTGCATGCACTGTGGCAATGTATATTCTAGATGTTTCCAAGTTTCCAATCAATAATCAATACTGAGTCACGGACTGGGCATCACTGGTATTCTTGAATAAATCTTGGAGGTCAAGGAAGAACTTGAAACAGCAACACTTTTATGTGCTCCACTGAACATTCCTTTTGGTTAGATAATTGGGTGTGAAGGGCTTGAGTGCAGTTAGTAGGATACTGACCTGCAAAAGAGGAAAAAAAAAATAAGTGTAAAAAGAAATGCTATTTTATTTTTTTCAATTTCTTCCTTATTTTGCATACAATAATTCAGTTACATTATATGACGATAAAAATCCTACTCTACCAAAAAAAAACTTTCTCACCAAACCCTGAGGGTTAAGTTGCACTACTTCCTCTGAAAATGGGAATCTACTGTCATACCCTCACAGAGAGGACCTTCATTTTTGGAAATTGGAAAAATGGCCAGTATAAGATGTACAAAGCCCTGGCAGGCCCTGGAGCCGAAAGGGTAATATTGAAAACAAACAATGCTGGTAGGACCTGCTAAGTGTTGCTTTATGGGATGGCAGAGTTTGGAACACGATCCGGACTCTAGAAACAACAGTATTACCTCGCTACCAATGATGCATATAGTTTATTTAAATCAATACCACTTTTTTATTTCTCAAATAACCAATTGACATTGTTACCAAATAAACTGTTCAATGGAAACTTTTCATATGTTGCTCGATCTCGCGGGCAACAGGCTGAAGTCCTTGCCCATTGAGTATTCAGTACACTAACAAGTTGGTAGCTCTTATCCTCAAATCAAACCGCTGATATCTTTACCGCGTGGCGTGTTTAGTAGATTAAATCGGTTAAGAATGTTGGATCTAAGTGACAATAATTTAACTCGCTACCAAAAGGATGCTTATGGATGTACTCTGTTATCGTACTCTACCTCGAAGACAAACAATTGGACAGCCTTACCAACTGGAATGTTTAATGAATGTGTTGAGTTAGAGGGAAATACACCTTGAGGGAAATAACTGATATCTTCCAAAATGGGTTGTTTAGTGGATTGATGGACTTGACTTTTCTTTATCTAGATAACAATGAGCTCATATCCCTTCCAAAAATTGGATGTTCAATAACACCTTTTGCTTTTGGGTACTATATCTAAATGACAATAATCTGACATACTTGAACTGTGTATTTTATGGCTGTGTTCAATTACGACGTCTCTATCTTCAGCAGGAAACAATCTGGAATCCATACCAAATAGAGTATTTAGTAGAATGATTTAATTGGAGCATTACCCCAAGTACAACGAAATTAACCATATTTAAAAGTGGAAGGATTTAGTATCTAGCAATAGAAACCTTTACCTCCAACCAACCACCTTGATATCGTGCCACATAGAGTCTTCAGTGGCTCTTTTCAATTCTGTCAGCTTGACCTTAGTAACACAAGCTAACGTCCCTATATATTGGACACCATTGATGATGTGTAAGGTTACGGGCTCGATCTCTATGATAACGATCTTACATTCCTCCGAAGGACGTGTTAGTAGTTTGCGGGATTTGGCGAATTGACTCAATAGCAACGACTACATCCCTGTCACTGGGTATTCAATCCATGGTCCAGTTACTTTGGCTTTTTCTCGACCACAAAATCTGACACTCCTGCCGAACGGAGTATTTAAAAGAACTCTGATGGTGTGGCTTCTTTATCTCAATAATAACCAATGACATTCCTGCCAACAGGGGTGTTTGACGGATTTGTGCAGTTGGAGTCCTGTTTTCTTCATGAAAATAATCCTCATCTCCATCCCAAGTGGGTTTTCAATAGATTTGAAGCCGTAGATGCAATATCAATCAATGGTAATAGACTGACATCACTACCTTGGCATATGTAATGGGTTAATAAATGAGGTTACTTGATCTTAGTGACAACAGGTTGACTTCCCTATCAACTGATGTCATCCTATCAACCTTCTATTGCAGTATTTAATATACTTTCAACGAACCTTTTGACGTGCCACCATTCGGTATCTGCCTGGCTAGGAAATACGGATTTGCATAATAATACATAAACTAGTTGACAGACACTTGGCATTTCTGACAATTTGAAAATTTGTCTTCTAAATTACAATTCCCTTGATGAGTTACCATTACAAATATTTCAGGGCATGCACAGCCTTATAGTTCTTTATTTAAGTAGATTGTTGTGCTTTGATCAAGGCTGGACTCTTTAAAAATCAATCAAATCTTCACACCTTGAATATATAGATAACAATTTAGTTGAACTTAGTTCAGGTCATTTTATGGAATGCAAGAATTCGTATCTTTACATTCAACAAACAAAATACCTATTTTGCGCACACGAAACATTGACAAACTTAACACTGATTTATCAAACTTTCACGCAATGCTTTACAGAAACTTGAAGAAAAATTTTTTTTTGTATTTTTTTTTCAAAGTACTTTTTTTTTTTTTTAATTAAAAAATCAAAGTCACTTCTTCTAGTTACTAAATCATCTTTAACTGGCTTAGAAAACTCAACAATAATAGTAGATGAAAGTGCAACGTGCTGTTTTGCACAAGAGGCTCATTGCATTTCCAACAACTCGGACCTATTTATCTCCATGTAAAAGAATGCTACCTAACATTGCACTGCAGGTGTCTATGTGGATTCTTGGATATTTGCAGCAGTGCAATGGATTAGTATTTTACTACGTTGCATTGATAATAAATCGAACAAAGTTCAAAACCTTCTGATATCACAACTTTCCCTTTCAGATTTTCTTATGGGGCAAACATGATTTTGTTGGCTGGAGCAGATGCATATTATACCGAATACTTTCCGTTTTATGCCGATGCTGGCGGAAAGCACTATGGGTAAATTTGCTGGTATATTGTCGCTGTTGTCAAGTGAGGTATCATCTTTTTGATAACATTGATTACGTGACAGGTTTCAAGGTATTAAATATCCATTCAGTGACCATCGTTTGAGTCCAAAATCTACGAAGGTTTGCGTTTCGTTGATCTGGTTAGAGGTTTCATACTCAGTGTGATACCAATCGTATATATGGAATATTTCCTGATTTTTTGAAATGTCAGAAGTTGTGTGGGCTTCCATTGGTGAGAAGCCTATAGCCGTAACAAACTTACACTTCCGTTCGATAAAGTTGAAAATTTGGGGGGGGGGGGGGGGAAAACACATTTCTTTTATGCAGTTGAACACTGACAAAATGGTGGCGAAACAGGGTCTATTAGCTCGATAGTAGTTGAAGAGCCAAAAACATTGGTCCGTACTCGTCTGACATATATAGATCATCGGCTACCAATGGCTACCTACTGTTTCCATTAAGTTTTTATAGGGAATTAAACCTTATCTGCTTCATATGAGTGCTATTTTATACATCCAAATATTCATAACTGCCAAAAGCAACGGCAAGCAAAGCGGGCCGAAATCAAGACCAAAAGGAGGAAATGGTATGTCAATGAAAAGTCCGTCATTGTACAACAGGACTTCATATGCTGGGTTCCTCTTGTAATATTCTATTCTCGATCAAATAAGGTCATCACTGTTACACCCAGTGGGAATGCCTGGGACTGTTGCTTTTATATTACCCATTAATCGCTCTCAATCTTTTTTATATTTTTTTTGTTGAACCGTTAATAGTGATTATATCTGATTATCTGGAGAAAAGACATTAAAAAATCTACTCATTTTCATTATACTACAGAGAACAGTTAGGGCTACATGCAAACACTCGCTCAATAAGCCTATGATTCCTGCTAAAATGTTCACCCAGACTTCGTCAGCATAGATGCAGAACTACACTGTACTCTTTCGTCTGGATGATCTTTGTTTTCAATATAGTAATCATGTACAAAGAGAAATAAGACGATAAAACACTAGAAAACGTGAAGAATATCACTTTTAAAGACCATTAAAAACTTAGCAATTCAAATGTTATAGAGATCTGAGAATTTCAAACCTTTTAAAACTTAATAGTGTTATGTTATGTAATAGTGTAAACGTAAAACTGACTGAATTCGAAAATTGGGCCCAAGTGCCCAACACCGACCACCTATCATTGCAATAATATATAATATTGGATGGCTGAGGTTAATAACAGAAAATATCGCCCGAACCTAGATCAAATATTAGGAGAGCGAAGACAAGCCTGATTATGTTCTTGGCGAGGGCGAGATTTCTGTATCAATCAAAACGAAACAGTCATCCAATATTATTATTATTATGCAGGAAGAAGCTGAATTGACAAAAACTAGTTCAAAATAGTCAAAAACTATAAAAAGAAGTAGATTTGCTTGAAGAGTTGCCCAATATTTTGCGTATTATGAGTGGTGGGGTTAAGTGTTTTCGCACTGCAGTATTGCACCCAACATTTTGTTTTTCTCACTTACTATGATCGTCAGCAAAAAGATCGATACCTGAAAAAAATCAGTGAAAAACCTTGTTCAGGTGATTTTCCTGTGCGTAAAAGGTTATTCCATATAGGGTGTATTTTAAAACGTTTTGCACATTAAAATATAATAAGCATTCACAATTTTGCAGTGAAGTAGAACTTTTCAATTGTACTCGTGACATTTTAGTGCTCAAACAGGTCTCCTCGCCCATGAATATCTCGTCAAGAGAGT
Organism: Ophioderma brevispina; assembly: GCA_023653785.1. Classification (NCBI taxonomy): domain Eukaryota; kingdom Metazoa; phylum Echinodermata; class Ophiuroidea; order Amphilepidida; family Ophiodermatidae; genus Ophioderma; species Ophioderma brevispina. The sequence continues at coordinate 80,547 of JAMKCH010006448.1, read as the reverse complement.
TAATTCCGGGCTTTACGAAATGACTTTTAATTAATGTCCATTCTAATTGAGATTGCTGTCAAAACATACTTGATACTTGTGATGTTCACCATATTTATTCAAAGGACTATGAAAGATTGATTGACTATTTGCTTATATATTTTGACACCCAACGAACAAAATTGCATTTTCCTTTTCCAAACGAGTTTCGTCAGGTGCGGAAGTGTCAAAATGTGATAAAAAATAAGCTCATTTTGTAAACTTATCTACGAATAATAGTACCTTTAATGCGATAACTGTTTACGACATCCTGCGGCTGAAATGTGACAACGAACTTATCTTATGAAAATGAGATAAAAGCGTTTTCATAGTAGGCATTAACCATCAGTTAACATCTTGGCTAATTTTTGTTTCCATTTACATTTCTAGAGCATAAAAACATATTTCAGCCACTACAATTCTATAGGGGTGATATCCTTCGTGTTGCAATAGTACCACACTCGAGGTGTCACTAGTGGAATCAATGACAGTTTCTTACGTCAGTAAACCAACACCTCAAAATTACCACGAAAACCCACACTCTGCTTCCCTCGTGGTATTTGTCATACGCCACGGGAAGGCTACAAAAAGCTAAAGTCGCTGATTTCCTGTATATCGCAGGTCGGGCTGTAAAATCCTCACAATTATCGAGAGGTGGGGTTCATTTTCAGGCCATGAAAATCTCAGACGACCACGATTGACTAGCTACCAGACGAGATGATCGCTGCCTGCCTAATGTGCCAGTTAGCCCGGAAAATGCCAACGAGCCGTCTTCGTCGTTTGGGGAGAAGACACTATGGAATCAACGATTGCCGCCAAACTGTAAATCGGAGACTGCTTCAAAATGGTTACTGAGCAAGACGAATGACCACATGCCCACGCCTAACCATTCACCACAGAGTTGCTCGACTTCGCTGGGGAAGGGAGTACAGAAGATTACAGCTCGGACACTGGCGACATGCTGTCTTTATGGATGAGAGCCGCTACGTCATTGACCATCAAGATGGGAGACAAAGGGTTCGTCGATTACGTGGCGAGAATCTCCGAGATGACTGCATTCAGGAATCGACTCAGGGTGGTGGCGGCTCAGTAATAGTATGCATTGGGCCGGTATTCATTATGAATGGAGGATTAACGTCATTGGTGGTGCCAGATGGAAACATTAACGCCGTCGTTTACCTGGACATTCTTGAAAACCTGCCTGCAATATGCAAGAAGGGTTTATGCAAACAATTTTCGACTTCAAGACGACAACGCTACGCCGCACAGGGCCGCTGTAGTGAGACAATATCTTGAGGAAGTGGGGGTGAAGCAGATACCATGGCCTGCTTGCTCCCCTGATATGAACCCTATCGAACATGCTTGGGATGCCTTAGGCCGAGCCATCAATGACAGGGACAATCTTCCTCAAACTATACTCTGACCAATGAGTGGGACACTCTGCCCATTGACATCATAAAAAAAACCTTGTGGACAGTATGCCGCGACATCTTGACGCACCGATTCATGCCAGGGTGGCCATACTCGATGTTAGTGACTGATAGACATTTAAAAAGTATGTTTGAACATTTCATTGCATGAAATCACCCACAAATGTGTTATCTATAAAACTGACTGATGTGAAAATATTGTAACAAAATCCTGAAATCTGCTTTTCAAATACCCCTTTTGCTTCAGGCTAAAGACACAGTTTGTAAAGGGTTATTTGTGGATTAAGTTCATGGTGATGTTCGGAAGAGACTGATCAGTCAAGTAGTGTGGCGATATACACACTAGATTTCACAAATAACTCGCACTGTAAGAATCATTCCATAAAAAGTGGTAAAAAATATTTTATTCCAACTTTATAAGCAACAGTGTATTAATGAAAAGTAGACAGAGATGTTGTACTTTTGCTCTCATTTTAACAGATCGACTTGTAACTCATGTTAACAATTTATGCAAGGCTGCTTGGGTGTCAATAAGAAACATTGGTCGGAGGCACCTGAAAAACTACCGCCCTGTATCTAGTTTATGTTTTATTTCTAAGATTGTTGAAAAAGTTGTCGCACATCGCCTTACTGAACATTGTCTTCAAACAACTGTATGAACCACATCAATCTGCATACAGGAAACAGCTCTACTTAAAGTTCATAATGACATACTGCGTGATTTTTTTTTTCTTGTTCTTTTGGACCTCTCAGCTGCCTTTGACACCATTGACCACGACATTCTTCTCAAACGTCTTGAGTCAATTGGTGTTGAAGGTCCAGCTCTGAAATGGTTTCAGTCATATCTTTGTGACAAATATCAGGCAGTGAACATTAATGGGACTTTATCATCACATCTGCTCCTTCACTTTGGAGTTCCTCAAGGATATGTGCTTGGACCTATTCTATTCACTATTTATTCCTCTGTCATTGCTAGCATCGCTCGGAAATATGGATTGTATGTTCATGGCTACGCGGATGATACGCAACTTTATGTGCCTTTTGATCTCAATGATCCAAATGATGAAATGTCAGCTCGTCAACGTGCAAAAGCTTGTATCTTGGAAATAAAGTCCTGGATGTCTCAGAACAAACTCAAACTGAAAGATGAAAAGACAGAATTTCTGATTATTACATCTAAATTTCAGCAGCACAAAATCCGTGATCATACCATTAAAGTTAAAAGTTCTACTATCCAGGCCTCTAATAGTGCACGTAACCTTGGAACTGTTTTGATGATAATTTTTGTATGGACGAACATGTGAAACGTATTTGTCAAAGTGCATATTTTCATATCAGAAATGTAAATAGTATTAGAAAAAAATTAATGAATGAAGCTGCTCCAACCATCATTCATGCTCTGATCACTTCACGCATCGACAATGGAAATCCTCTTCTTATTGGTATCACTGATCACTTACATCGCAAACTTTAACTTGTTCAAAATGCAGCTGCTCGCATTCTTACCAAAACAAAGAAATTTGATCACATCACTCCAATATCGAAAGACCTCCATTGGCTGCCTGTTCAGGAGAGAATTAAGTTTAAAATTCTTCTTCTAACATGGAAAGCTTTGAATGGCGCTGCCCCAGAGTACTTATCAAATCTGCTTGTTCATTATAATCCCTCACGCATGTTTCGTTCTTCTGACAAACATTTGCTTGTTGTTCCACGAACTCATTCTACATTTGGTGATCGAGCTTCTTCAGTTGTTGCACCTACTCTCTGAAACTTACTACCTTTGTAAATCAGATGTTGTGATTCACTTCAATCATTTAAACGCTTGTTAAAGACTCACTTATATGACAAAGTGTATAATTGATTTCATGTTGCTTCACATAATCTTTGTTTAATGTATGTATTTCATGTTACTTGTATTTTTGTATTTTGCACCTCGGAATAGTTTATCTAGATTGATGGCGCATTACAAATGCTATTATTATTATTATTATTATTATAATCCATAAAAACAAGACTTCAACGATGTCATTCACAGCTGATGATTCAGGGGTATCCCCATATGTTCTGTGAGGCAACTGGTTTGTTTTCTCCATTCTCTCGGATTACAATATTCTTGAATTTCTACAGGTTATCTTTATACTTGTATTATCATAGACTTTAATCTATCGTATGTTGTATTTGTCGTTAAATAAATAATCTAATTTCAATTTGGTCCTTTGTGGTGTTAAATGCTTAAAGGCTTCTTCACTAGGCGCTATATTAAAGGGGCATTTCGTGTTCCACAGCCTCGTCCCACCGACTTACATAAAAAGGTTATATCATTTTATATCATTTGAACCATTGGTCGAAATTTAGTGCGTGTGCCTAATCTTACGTGAAAATTCGATCTGCTTTTGAAGAAATTCGTAACTTTGTATTTTCTGTCTGTAAACGGACCTGAAATTACAAGACAGCGGTCTATGGCGCAGCGTGGTAGAAACATTTACGCATAACATCAAAACGCACCGTCAGAATCAACTGAAATTTTTGAAATAAACTTTTCTCAGGGATACCTATTGATAAAGTTAGGCCCTTCTATCATAAAATATTTATTTAGAAAACATCCAAGGATATATTTAAAGGGGCATTTGAATTTAGCTTTTTTGTGATGCTAAGAACTATCATGACATTCATAATGGCGTTCAGCATATGTATATAGCACACCTGTGAATTTCTTCAGATAATCAAAATTATGACAACTTCCGGTAGAATCTGGGATTCTAGGGACGAGGCTGCATTTCAATTAAAGTACGAGTAGAATATCTATGCATTCCTTCGGACGCCGCATCAGAGTACCACATTGTCCTAGGACTGCACAGCACAGTTTAGGGTCCTGGGACACTACATCGCAAACTACCAAGGACGACAGTCTCTTATCATCAAACTTAGAACCATGAAACATCATGACATGAACACGTGACTTGACCTTTAACACTTAAAGACACTATCAGTGATTCACCCAAAGATTCAAAATCTGCAGAAATAGCTTATAATTGAAGGACAAGTCTGTAGAATTCTCGTAAGTTATTTTTTTCAACTGAAAACTTAACAGAAAAGGAAGAAAACAGCAGTGATCAAAGATATGAACCTCCATTCAATTACGTGTTGTTGTAAGTGTCCGTACGGGCAGTTATGACTAAAATGTATGATTTTATCCTTATTAGGTTGCTTTCGGTCTTAGCTCTTGTATGGTATGTTAGGATACCTATACTTGTTACAAAGATACAAAAATCTGATTTTTTCCGACTTTTTGATTTAGCAAATCACTGATAGTGCCTTTAAGTGACGGAGGGGGTTCCTATGGACCCTCAAAATTTGTTTTCGCGCTGGCCGCTTTACGCATGGGATTTTTTCGCCGAATTTGTTTTTAATTGTGTGACTTTTAACTTTTAAATGCACTTCTTTTCATACCAAAATATTCAAAATCGGCCAAGCCGTTAATGAGTTAATTAGTGAGGGTCCCATGGAATGACTAACGGAAGTCAGCTGAGAATAAAAAAAAAAAAAAAAAAAAGAATATCTATGCATTCCTTCGGACGCCGCATCAGAGTACCACAGTGTCCTAGGACTGCACAGCACAGTTTAGGGTTCTGGGACACTACATCGCAAACTACCAAGGACGACAGTCTCTTATCATCAAACTTAGAACCATGAAACATCATGACATGAACACGTGACTTGACCTTTAACACTTTGAGGGTCCTATGGACCCTCAAAATTTGTTTTCGCGCTGGCCGCTTTACGCATGGGATTTTTTCGCCGAATTTGTTTTTAATTGTGTGACTTTTAACTTTTAAATGCACTTCTTTTCATACCAAAATATTCAAAATCGGCCAAGCCGTTAATGAGTTAATTAGTGAGGGTCCCATGGAATGACTAACGGAAGTCAGCTGAGAATCTTTTTAAAAATCAAAGAACCAAAGCAATTTTTTTGCTGATACATGTTCACACCTACATATAAGTAAACAATTATAAGCAACATTAAAAATAATTAACCCTTGATGTGCTGAAAACAATTTCATCGTGGACGTTGCTAAACTGTTACTGTACAAAGTTTATGGGAAAAAGACGTGTATTTTGCAACACCCGTAAAAAATACAGGATTCCTTAAAACTGCAAGTTTTGTGTTAAATATGTGTAATTTGTGTATTCTAGAGTAGATATCAACATAAAATAATTTTTCAAAAAGTTTTATGTAAGCACAAGGCTCATTTGAATTTTTCGTCTTTTGCCCAATTTTCGCATGTTTTGAAAACAATGTTTTGCCCTTTGCAGCCCAAATAATAAATTTCAATTTTAATTGCTGATTTGTAGTTGTCTTATTACCTTTCACATGTGGTATAAATTTCGTGCAAAAAATCCCTCAGGAAAGTGGTTTCCTGGGGGGGGCATTCCCCCTTGGGAACAGGAGTGAAAACGCCTTGTAGTTATGGCTGATAGGGATTTTTGGTTCAGTTTCTTCCAAAATCATCAAATTTGGCCCAGATGTTGCCTATACCATACTTTTTTTTTTATTTCTGATGAGCGCCAAGAAGGGCGCCTCCTGGAGTCGCCATAATCAAATATGGCCGCCACCGGAATTATAATTTTTAATCTAAAAAAGTTTGAATAATGAATTACACATCTTTTTTAGGTTTTTTGGGGTTGGAGATTCAGATTTGATGTCAACTTCATCATTTAAAGCCGCCATATTGAACAAATCCAAGATGGCCGCCGCTGGAATTATACTTCTAAATATAAAAGGCTAGAATCATAAATGATACATCTCTTTAGGTTTTTTTAGGGGTTGGAGATCCAGATTCCAATGTTATATTAATGATATAATGTCAACTTCATCATTTAAAGCCACCATATAGAGCAAATCCAAGATGGCCGCCAGCAGAATTTCAATTTTAAATCTAAAAGGACTAAAATCATAAATGATACATTTTAGGGGGTTTGGGGTCTGGAGATTCAGAATCTAATGTTATTTTAAAGGCATAATGACAACTTCATCCTTTAAAGCCACCATATTGATCAAATCCAATATGGCTGCCACGGGAATGCCAGCAAACACAAAACGTTTTAAAAAGTTTTGGCTAGGTTCTGGATTCGTCTATTACGTCTTCGTCTTATAAGGCCTCGTAAAAACGTTTTAAAAACGTTTTGGCAAGGTTCTCATTCGTCTATTACATCTTCGTCTATAAAATATGTTTTTAAAACGTTTTGCTAGGTTAAGGATTGGCCCATTTCGTCTTCGTCTAATAAGAACTTATAAAAACGTTTATAAAACGTTTTTTCTAGGTTCTGGATTCGTCTATTACGTCTTCGTCTTATAAGACCTTGTATAAACGTTTTTAAAACGTTTGGCAAGGTCCTCATTCGTGTATTACATTTTTGGGTCTGTACAGACCTGGTATAAATACGTTTTTTAAAACTTTTTTGCTAGGTTCTTAATACGTCTATTACATATTATCTATCAGTCTATTAGACCTGATAAATTCGATTTAAAACATTTGTAGCACGTTTTGGATAGTTATGGGTTCGTCTACATCTTCGTCTTATAAAAACGTTTTTTATTTTTTAAACATTGTTTGCAAGTCTGAATTGTTCTATTACAAGTCGTCTATCAGACCGGTATAAGACTTTTTAAAAACGTTTTGCTAGATTTTGTTTTATTAGAACAGTTGTAAGGGCAACGTTACTAGGTTGGTCAGCTTTGGTTAGTTTGGTATGTTTCGGAGAAAGTTTTCCGGACGTTGTAAAGAAAACAAATATATTAATGGGTTATTTGGCAACGTTCCTAAAAAAACATTTTTGAAATTTCTGTTAGTGCTATTAAGACATTACTATGCAAGCAGTGGCGTACCGACCGGGGGCAGGGGGGGAAGTGCCCTGGCTCGAAAAAGCGGGACGATATGAGACCAAAATATTGCATTTTCAACCCTCTTTTCAAGAATTGTGACCAATTTCAGCCTAAATTTGGGCAAATTAAAGTACACTCGGCGATTTTGGTCAAGTTCAGGACTCCAATTGGAGCATATCACCGGGACAACGACTTATGAATTTTGGCGCCCATCTGGCGGGACGAAACCTTTTTTTTTTTTGAACAACAAAATGTTGCCCCCTCTGGATCGACTACCTCGGTACGCAACTGATGCGAGTGCACAAACGTGATTTCCCAAAATATCTCAACGCATTTGTTTTTATATATTACTAGAACATCTTCAGTAAAATTTATTCAAACATTTGTATGCAATTTTGCAAGTTTCCGTTTGTTTTTATAAATTTATTGAAAATGGCCATAATAAATTTAAATAAATACACATAAACATAATAAAAACATTTACAAACATTTTTTAAATTGGTTTTAGCTTGATGACTTTTTGTGAGATGTTTTTTTTACGAAGTTCTTGAAAACGTCCATTGTCACATTATAGGGCTAGGGTTAAGAGGGTATAGGTTAGATATCGGATTGACTCACCAAAACGTAATAAAATGTCCTAATAACGTTTTGGCAAAAATTAAAACCACCAATAAAGGAACGAAATCGCAAACATTCTTATAACGTGTAATTAGTCTACTTTGTTTACGTTTAAGCAATGTCATGATTATCACGTGCATCTAATCGTCAGTACAGATGGTTGTCTTCTAAATTTCAGTGGAGGTAATGAAAGGTCACTTAATAGGTCATTCACTTTGAAAAAAGATACAAAACAATTCTTCTGCTGCACGTCCAGCCTATATTAATATAAATTACCGTTTAGAATGTCAGTCGTCTTGAAATGGTGGTTGTAGGGGGGTAAGTGTTTGGTTTCTACGCGTTAGAGTCCCCGGGTTCTTCCCATACAGGTAAAGAGATATTTTGTGTCGTAAATGCTTGATGTTGATTTCTATAAATGCCCAAACAGTCCTAAAAACGTGTACGATTCTACGCGTAACCTTAAACGTTTAAGATGCTACCTAACACGTCTTATAATATATTGCGCAGACACTTGAATAAAATTGGCGAATCATGTTATGATAAAGCTTGAAAAAATCACTTTCAGCCAATCATCTTACACGTAATGCATGCACGACCAATGAAATATAAGGTGATATTTCTTACACGTGTAAGAGTGTCTGTTAGTGATGGACGGATACCAATTTGATCGCGGTATATGCGACGAGCTCCTGATTAATTGCAGACTTGGCCATGCATTGACAATATTATTAATCTTAAAAAGAAAAGCTAAAATATTATTTTAACATGGTGAAAAGTAATTTAGAAAAGGCCATCAACATTTAGGATTGAAAATCTATTCCGTTGTATTTACAAATTACGAAAAAGCCATAGATTATGCATTTTCACCCTCCTTTAAGGTGGTATTGTGTAATTTTTCAACCGCGGGCGAAGAATAACATTTTTGCTTTTCTTTTCAAGAGTCATCTCGTTGCCCAATCTTGGGGATGATGCGTAAAAATATCAGCCACAAGGAATCTCTCGTATCGCGCAAAACTAAAGACGTGTAAGATGCATTCTTACACGCGTAAGATACGTACTACTCGTGTAAGGTTACATTAACAACCTTACGCGTTTTTTGAACCACTTGGCCATATGCTTACACCCATAAGATGCATTTTAGACGTTTAAGGTTGCATCTTAGACGTTTAAGGTTGCATCTTGGACGTTTAAGGTTGCATCTTAACGTGTAAGGTTACGCGTAGAATCTTACGCGTTTTTAGGACCACTTGGCCATTCATAGATTTCCTTGCAATTTCCAGCGATACAGTACGGATTTTTTTTTTCCTTTTAATTATTAGCATTAATTAGGCAACGCGTGTTGTGGGAATGTCTCATAACGTTTTAGAAACGTTTTCAAATTGTTCTTACGTTTTACGCACGTTTCCAGTACGTTTGTAAGACATCCTTAGAACAACGTTCATTGGTTTTTTTTTTTTTTTTTTTTTTTTTTAAGTTGTTGTTTTTTTATTTATGTCTTCACCTCTTTTGGAAAGGTTTTTTAAACACGTCTTTTACGTTTTTGAATTACGTTTTAAAAAGTCAAAACCTCCACAAATTACGTTTTTAAAACGTATGTGTCAAAAACGTCCAGAAAACGTAAGTGGTACGTTTTTAAAACGTTTTAAAAACGTCATATTGTTAGCTGGGATTATACTTTTAAACTAAAAGTCTAAGTCTAAAGATCGTGAATGGTACATCTGTTTGAGGATTTGGGGGTTTATTTGCTAAGGATAATTAATTTAATGAAAATATAATTTAAACTACATATTTAAAGTCATCCTAAGGTCATTTTATTTGGTAAAGATCGTCATTTTAGAGTTTTTTTATCACATACACAAAATTTACAAATTGGACCGACATTTTATGCATTTCTGTATGTGGAAAGTCAACCCTGTAGTACGTACTGAGCCAAACACAACCTACCAGCCATCATAATACATTTTGGAAATGATAATAAGAATTTGAAAGTTGTTAGTTTTCGAGCCACATTTTACATATTTTTATGGATTAATGTCCAACCTATGAGGAGTCCCCACTTCCAATTTTCCTGAGGCACTGCTACGTTCCTATCACCCCTCACCCTTCGGGTCGCGACAGTAGGCCCTTATCCAGGTACCAAATGAAAAATAGCGTGTTCTATTTCCCCGATATAAACCAGTAGTATTTTTGTTTTATTACACTCACTTATCCTTTTGGGACGAGTCTCGCTACTCTTAAATCGCGTAAAGGGAGGTATCACAAATCTGGCATTAAACTATTGTAGTAGTTCTCAATGTTCAAACGAGCAAGAGAGACGTCGACAAAGAGCGGAGTGGCCATCTTTGATTTTTTCAGTATGTGTAACAGTGGTGACATTTATCTCATTAAAATAACATTGGAATCTGAATCGCCAACCCCAAAACATTCACGATTCTAGCAATTTTAGATTAAGAATTATAATCCGGCGGCGGCCATCTGTGGATTGTTCAATATATGACGGCTTTAAGGTTGACGTTGACATCATATTCTGAATAGCCAACCCCAAACTACAATATCTATCATTCATGATTCTAAACCGTTTTTAGATTGAAAATTAAATTCCGATGACGGCCATATTGGATTCTGGCGGCTCCAGGGGCGCCTTTCTTAGCGCACATCAGAAATAAAAAAAGTATGATTAGGCACCACTAGGCCAACTTTTGGGTGTTTTTTTGGAAGAAACTGAACCCAAGAACTACCTATAACTGCCCTACATCCGCCCTAATAGTCCAGGCTTGCCCTACAGACCCCGATACACTTGCTGTTGGAGAGATTGGAATGTTGATTCGAGTAACTTATACATATACCTTCAAAACGACACTAGGTGGCAATTCCAAGCCCGGGCAACTCTGTGTACGGCCATATATTCAAAATGTTAATAACCATCTCTGGCATCCCCCAGATCATCTTTACAAAGGTACATGAGGGTCATTTCCAGTATTATAATGGCATTTCCAATCCGTTAAATGGTTTTTAAAACTTCGGCTTTTTGGTTCACCCCCAAACATTTTTGAAAAGGGCCGCCATATTTTTTTAAAACTCTACATAGCGACCAGGTAAATTGTCATAACTCGAATTATTTGACATGGTGGGTGTATAAGGTGTCCTTACCCCAAAATCAAGGTGCCTCATTGACTGAAAGGATTTCAAGTTGTCTGGGCAAGGTCATGGAATCCAAGATGGCAGCCAGATGCGGCCCCTTTCGCCCCTGGCTTTACTGAGTCTGGAGCCGCCCTGTGTGGAGGTAAATCTGAAACTCCTTCGATCTAGGCTGCCTACTTCGAGTCTATTCAACACCCGGCAGAATTAACCACTTCTTCTGAGTTCTGTTTACATTCCCAAGCATTAGCAATGATTTATATTGTCATAAGTCATAAATAATAGCACATGAAATATTGTAAATGAATCTCTCTAACATAATATAAAATATACCTGGTTTATGTAATACTGTTGTTGTGAAGCCAATAGAATGAACCAGAATATCTCAGCAGAACCGAAAAACGGAGAAGCGTCTAGAACCTTAGTGATTTCATTAGAAAGTTATGGAGTCTAGGAGATCAACCCAGTGGTAGGAGTCTGACCATAGTAGCGCACTGCTGTAACTAATATACACAGTCAGTGAGTATCTGCTATGAACGATCCCAAATCTATGCAGAACATGTGGAATGGTAGAGGCTTTTCCAGACTTATGATGTAATGGACTAATATTTAGCACTGACTCCAAGAGAGGACCATATCCTTCTATTGTTTGAGAGGATATCTAAAGCCCTTGTGAGAGAAGATGAGGCAGAGTTACATACCCCGATCGTACTCCAAGTTTATTATATGTTTCATACATCTTCCCAAGTTATAGCAGAGTTTCCCAATTGACAGTGACGGTATCACAGTCTAGTACAAATCTTCCATATATAGTGGGGGCCAATTCACAAATAATCAAGTTACTTGCCATATCACTACAACTAAGGCACATTTGATTTTTTGGTATTTTTTAACGATAATCACAAAATTCAAGGTTGTGCTAATTAAATTTGTTGCGGCACCTCGCAATCCAGATGGCGGCCAAAATGGATGCCGTTTTGGCTAACGACCGTATTTTTTTAGGGTAATTTCCTATGTTAAGCTCAATCACCCTTGTTCTTGGTGTCATATTGAGATAAGTTTTAAATTATCTACATGATGATATCAACTTTTGAGGGTTTTATTGTATCTATCTAAACACCGTTGGGGCAAAAAGTCCTATTTTTGCCATTTTTTTTCAAAAAAATGAGACGGAACTGAAATACGTTCTCCAATCTCTATATCAAAATCATTCTTCATAATTGGATCAAGAGTTCTCAGGAATTTGCCCTATATATACGCATTTTGGTGAAAGCCACGGCATCATAGCCCGTTTAACTTAAAGTTATAGTGTCTATAATGACAATGGGTCTTAATCACAAAAAAACACATTTTGTCACATTTCTCTAACACAAATGAACAAATGTGTGTCAATACCATAACCAATAAAGCTATATGCATTTTTTGATCACCAACGATAATAAATTTTGTTTCAGTTGCTGCAATGGCCTTCCTGATTCAATTTTTTGCCTACCTCTAATCCAATATGGCGGCCAAGATGGCCGCTGCTTTGACAAAACAATGTTTTCAGGATAACGGATTGAAGAAAGCCTCCAATTAGCATGTGATTGGTGTAATTTAAGCAAATCAAATATTCTTACAGTATTAGACCATGCTGATGGGTTTTTAAAGTGGTAACATAAGAATTATGCAAGCAAAAAGTGATTTTTTTTTTGACGTTTCTTTCTTACCCACAAGAGATCAGAGAGAAGACAAATCTTTTCTACATCAATTGAAAATTCTATCATGAGTAATATTACTTTGTAGTACTTTGTCCCTATAAAATATGCACACTGTTAAAAGACAGCTCTCACCATATTTCTGTTAAAAGTTATGCGCCCAAAGTAAAAGCGTGTCGCAATCACAAAAAACACAGTTTTTAACACATCTATTAAACATGTCAGGCTTAAATGATCAAGTACCTTTACTCATTAACTATTACTTCACAATGTCATCAGAAGAGAGTTTAAAGGTTTTGTATTGATCTAGATACATAATAGCAATCCAAAATGCACCCAGGAACGCAAATTACTTGTTTTCACTTTAAAAACTTACTATTTTACATAGCTCTTAAATAGAAACTCTGTTTTGGACTAGCAATTTAGCGTGGCGAAGCTGCCTTCGACTGATTCCATTCTGGACTAGATCAGCAGTCATTTTTTTTATTGACATTGAGGTTATATTATTCACAAGCCATTCTGTTGCTGAATGGCCTTGTACCGTGTTGCATTATGATTTTATTTGCTCTGGTCAGCACTCTCGGAAGAGTTTGCAAATGACATGTTGAATTCCTATGAGAAAGGAAAGGAACATGCGCTCCCACCATTTGTCACCAGATACTACATGTCTGTTCGCAGATAACCAGATCAACATGAATATTGATTCAGAAAATGCTGAAACAGGGGTTACTGCTGATGGTGCAGCAGAATAACATTAGTCCAACCAGGAAGCTCAAACCGAATAATTGCCAGAAACTTAGCACTACTACGCAACTTCGCTTCAGTGCCCAAGCCATGCCAAAGACGTGCTCCTTTACGATGCGATACTTGAGATCTTTTTCAAAATAAGGCAGTCATTGCAATGGACCTATGGTTTAACATCGATAAAGTTCTTGAGTCATTCCACTCGGAACCACACTGTCCTATTCCACTAGCAACGATGTGTCCGCGCAAATCAAAGTCTGTGTTTATGCATGAGGTTGCATGGAGAACTGGGTCAAACACCAGAGGAACACCAATACCCCAACATCTCTTTAAGTTGTTATTTTAGATGCTTTGGCATTATGTTGACTGTGAAATTTGTTAATAATTTAATAGTTGGTTGATTGGGAGACAATAAGGAAAAGCATAATGCAAACAAGTTCCTCCATGCTCGCACATGTGCATTGGTGTGTGGATACATACCTACAATATCAATAAAAACGAAGTCCAGGCTAGAACAGTCGAGACAGCGTCTTCTCCACAATAATTGGCTAAACCCCAACCAACAGTTGATAAGTAGCCAAGAAAGTCCTAAGATGCAGGTTCATAAGTCCTTAGAAATTTGAAAGATAATTTTTTTGTTTCGATTAATTGAAAATATAAATGGAAATAAAACCGTCCATAAAATGCTCATCATCCAAAGTTGAGTCATATACAATTTTATACAAAGTTGGATTTTTAGCTATTTAGCTATTTCACATAGGGACACATTATGTATAATGCACAAACACGATTTGTTTTGAAAATTGAGGGCGCCCTCCTCGGTAAATCTCTGAGACAGCCTTTAATTGAATAGTGAAAAGAATCCAGTATGCTAGGATTATAGATTGATGGATAACAAAGACCTGCAGAAAATCGAGTTCTTGGGCAACTTCATGGAATGTAATTTTCGGTGCTGCCAAGTTTAAAACTTAATCAATATCAAACCAGAAAGATGCCTGCACAGGCCATCCAATTCTCCATTCTTGGTAGAACTCTATAAGAGGTCGACATGGTCGATCTACGTGGCATCTCCATCAGTAATGAACCTTCCATGGTCTCCTGTGATTACCAAACTGACTCAAACTGCCAGTCAAGGACTAGGATTGCTCCGTCGAGCTGTCACCCATCTTGAGACGACTGATAGGGCTTTTATACTATCCATGGTCGATCTCAACATGGAATATGCAACTCAGCATGGTGCGGTGCAACACCCACTTCCCTATCCCAACTAGTTACAATCCAGAGACGTGCCATCTCCATCATTGGTATCCTGAAGTGATCTCGCCACCACCAATCCAACCACTTGGTCATCGCAGGGGCAGTTGGAATTGTCACTCTTTTCCAACCGCCCCCCCCCCCCATGTTTTATAGGACAAGCACCAGATCTTCTATGCCAGCTGCTTCCTGAGCTGCTTTCAAGTTTATCCTCGCTTAGGCCGCTCAGTCAGTCCTCGTGACCATTGCTGTGAAAGTCTCAGGTCCAACTTGCCTCGCCCCGAAGATCATTTCTTCCCATTCTCTGTACGGCTTATGAATGAACTTCCTGCTCACTAGTAAGCATTCCAACCAGAGACTTGTCAGAGTTTCAAAAGGGAGTTAATCGCTATCTTGGCGCCAATTCCATCAGCGTTACCTAATTAATAATAACGCTGTTAAAGCAATTTAGCACATTTTTTTGAAGATCACCCCAATTTTTTTAAAAAAATTTAAATTTTTACACGGTTGCCTTGGTACTGCTCGTAAACTATGCCTGTTGTAATGGTTAAAGGTCCATGGCCCGATCGCTAATTAGCCTCGTCCCCGAAGCCCAGATTTTAACCGGAAGTGGTCAACATTTTGGTATCAGAATAAAGCTTCTTCTATTTTTCTCATTTACCCTGTGAAATCTTAGAGCCAAAGGAGGTTTGGTTAGGATGTTATGAGCGAAAATGTACTCATTTTGGTCGACCAAATATTACTTTTACCAGTACTCTATGGGGCTACAAAATCAACTTTTTTGCTCTCGCAATCAAAACGGCTTGAATATCCGCGCGAAACTTTACAGATGTGGTTATTTGTCAAAGGCCAATCTATCAGATGAAACTTCACTATATTTAATTCGGGCCATCCCCCTTTACGCTCCAACTGTCTGTGTGTCACAACCGAGGGAAATTAGACATAAGTATTCTCGGGGATCCCGATAATAATTCGACGGCTGCTGGAAACAGCCTTCCAATGTGAAATAGCCGGGAAATAGCTCCATGTATAGTGCCTACGGCTCAGGCCATTAGTTGTTTTTTGGTTCAGAAAATCAAGTTAGAGGATATTTCTCTATGTGACACTATTTCACATCATGGACGGACATAACCGTAGTATTTCCCCAATCTGGTATCCATTCGAATTACAAAATCGCTGTGTGGCAAATGATCCATTTCTGACAGGAATGCATGATGTCCAACACTGAGCCATTGAACATAACTTGGAGAATCAGCAGGTGATGGGCTTATAATAGGTCAAGCTCATTCACTTCCCAGCTGTATGTTTTGGCTTTCAAGTGCAGGACAAAGGTATTGTATTGTTGCTACTAGAGAATGATACCACAATCTCTGAAGCTTCGTATGCTTTTTGCGGGTCCAAGAAGTTAATCCTCCCTCTACTTACATGGTCAATGACTCGGTCCCACCTGTTTAGTTCTGGAAGATTGATCCAGCCATATTTCTTCCTGCCAGAGTGGCCTTACTAAAAAAAGTACTGATGGCCAACTACCAAGCGTACATCCAAATAGGCCCTGTATCACTTGCAAGATCTTAGCTTCCATCTCCACACGTCCATGGATGGATTGTAACTCAGCTCCAGTGAAATTCAAATTGTTGGATAGAATGTACTGCCAGCACCATCGAATTGTTGTTTTGGAACCCGTGGGGGGGGGGGGACTACACTATGAAATTGATAAAAAACCCAGGGCATTCGGTGACAGGACTGAAAAATAAGGTTCTTTAGGGACAGACCAAACAATTCTTAAATAAGGTTTTCTGATTAGATTTTGCAAAATTTTCGCAGAAACTGCTTTTCTTAAAAAATAAAGTCTTTGGGTGAAAATCTTCAACCCCCCCCCCCAACCAAATCAGGGTCTTAGGGTGACAGTAAACAATGTTTTGCAAAAAATATATTGAGTCTGTTGGGTGAAATTTTCAAAGTTTCTTTGGGTTACAATGATGCTGAAAAAGGGGTCTTCATACAGCTTACATACGTATCAATTCCAAGATGGGAAAAAAAATGAATGAAATGTACGGAATTGCGCTTCTCCAAAGGAGTGCAAGAACCCAAGCCTATTAATGCAGAGATTTATGCATGTATGTAGTATCTTGCATATAGTTGGGACGGACAATTTACAGAGCTGAGACAAGAAAACATGACTGGTTCCTCGTGACGCATCGTGAGTTATATTGCATAAGTATGGGCAAAAATGTAACCAAATTCAAATATAGTTTATCATCAACTTTCTGGCAAATTGCATATTTGAAATGATAATGGCGCGGGTTGAACACTATGCTACACGCGTTGCTAAGTAGAGGTTCTATTTAAGAGCTATGAAAAATATAATGTCTAAAACATCAAGTAGAAAATTTGATTTGCTGTGTTAAAATGACATTAACCACATGATTGAGTGGAGGAGTTTTCTTCAAATATTATCCTTAAAATGTGAATTTTTGTCAAAAACAGCGGCCATTTGGCTGCCATCTTGGATTTTAGAGGGTTACCGCAAAATTGAATCAGGAAAAGGGCCATGCAGCGCCAACTGAAATCAAACATTATTATAGTTTGGTGATCCAAAAACTGTCATATGCATTTTATATGGTACTGACATATTTTGTTCATGTGTTAAAGAAAGTGCACAAATGGCGTTTTTTGTGATTAAGACCCCATTCACTTCTTAGACACTATAACTGTTAAGTTAAAAAGGCTATGATCCTGTGCTTTTCACACAAAATGCATTATATAGGGGCAAATTCCTGAGAAGTCTTGATCCAATTATGAAGGAATGATTTGATATCTAGTGGAGAACGTATTTCAGGTCCGCATGCATTTTTTTTAAAAAATGGCAAAAATATGCCTTTTTGGCCCCCAAACGGTTGGTAGATTACAATGAAACCCACAAAAAGGTTGATATCATTCATGTAGATAATTAAATGATCTTCAATATGACATCAAGAACAAGGTGATTGGAGGATCACATAGGACATACCCTCAAAACAAAATACTGTCGTTAGCCAAAACGGCGGACCATTTTTTGGCCGCCATCTTGGATTTCGAGGCGACCGCAACAAAATTTAATTAAGCACCACCTCTGAATTTATGTGTATTATATAAAAACTACCAAAAAATCAGCGGTGTGCTTAGTTTGTAGTGATTTGGCAGGTAACTCCAAAACTAAGCATGATATTTGGATTTGGCCCTTCGCTTAAATAAGTGGACATTGTCATCGTAGTCTCAGCTCCAGCAGTTTGGTCCGATTGTGTAGCCGTCTTCGTTAAGTATTGTGGCCTCTGAGTTGTCCAAGGATAACCAAGCTACAGCACTTTTGGACTTTATATTCAGTCGACCTCGAGCATCGGGGAAGTCATTAGGAGCTGGTTTTCTTTCAGAAGGGACAAGTCGTCGTGGACACGTCCCACTATTAGAAAGTTGAAGTTTGCGCTGGAATATCGCCAGGACGCTTTGCAAGTTCTGCGTCTTAAAAGTAATCTTGCTGCAGCCCGAGTCGCGGCAACACACCGGGTAGTAAGTTTAGTAGTCATTAATTAACAACTTATTATAGATAAATCTAGATTATTGATACCTAAACGAATGTTGAGTGAGGATGAGACTGATTTAGACACAACAAGTAAATAAATACTTTGTTTTAAAAACTTTGTAATCAAGAGCACAGTGTATTGTCTTACTTGTATGTAACTTTAAGACGGGAGAGTAAAATAATTCATTCACTGCCTGACCAAGAGACAATATTATGCAGATAAAATAGATTCTGCAGCAAAGGAGTTGTTTAATGTATCCAATGAACTTCTCGGAAAATCTCAGAATTCATTGTTACCATCTAGTATTCCTCAAATGAACTTCCTGAAAGTTTTGCTAAATTTTTTCAGAGAAACTTACCCCCTTAGGGAGAGACTTGACTCTCGCCATTGTAAACCACCTTCTTTTGCTGCGTATGATGGTCCAGTCTTTGATCCTTTTTAATCCTGTGACTGAAGATGAGATATCCGAGATAATCCATGGTAGGGCCAAACTAAAGCTGTATTTTTAGGACCCCCTTCCAACTCATTAGTTAAATGGTGTTAAACCTTATTCCTTTGATAACACACATATTAATGAGTCTCTTTGTCCCGGAATTGTCCCTCCTCCAGTTGAAGCAGGCTATCTTGTGCCCATCCTTAAAAAACCTGGGCTTGATTGGAATTGCTTAAAGAACTTTAGGCCAGTATCAAATTTGCCTTTTATTTCAAAAGTTCTTGAAAAGGTTGTTTTACACCAACTGCAGAATCACCTTCATCAAAATAACATTGTGGAAATAAACCAATCTGCCTACAAGAAAGGGCCATAGTGTAGAGACCGCGGTGCTGAGTGTTTTATGGATGGCCTTCTTACTAACACTGACAAGAACAATGGTTTCTCTTGTGGCACTACTTGACCTCAGCGCCGCGTTCGATACAATTGACCACCCTTCTATTCTACTAAAGCGGCTTGAGATTTCGTTCGGTATCAGAGGGACCGTTCTAAATTGGTTTTTTTTTTTTAATTATGTTCGGAGCGTTCCAATATGTATAGTAAAACGGTGTTGTGTCCGACCCGATATATTTTGTAGGTGTCCTCAGGTGCTCTGTACTTGCGGCCAGTTCTTTTATTCTGTATCGCAGCCTCTCTTGTGTTTATCGAACTATAATTGTCAATTTCATAAAATAGGCCGACACGATTACCGAACTCTACTCAATGTTGCCTACCTGAGAAAATTGATTGTACTAAAGAATCTGTTCAGGACTGTATTAGCGCCATCCTTGATTGGATGAATAGCAAACAAACTCCTGCTTAACACTGAAAGAACAGAGGTTTAACGTTGGTGACTGCTTCTAGGCTTGAAAAAGTTACAGTGATACCATCAGATTTTTGATTCGACCATCTCTTTTCAGAGCTCAGTTAAATATCTTGGTGTCAGATTAGACAAAACATTATCCAGGCCACAAACATTAGCGAGGTCTGCCGTTCTTTATTCTTAACGTTGAGACGCATTGGCACTATTCGTCAATACGTGTCCGACAACGCAATTTGGCTGTCAATTCCAGTTATTACATCTCGTCTGACTTTGAATTCAACCTTGGCTGGTATCACTCAGATCAACTTGTTCGACTACAAAGAATCCAGAATTCCGCTGCGCGTCTTCCTAACTAGAAAGCGCAAATATGATCATATAACACCAATTCTCCAAGAGCTGGCACTGGCTGCCCATCAAGGATCGCATTAAATTTAAAATGTGTGTGTTTTAGTTTTTCGCTATTTTGAAGGGGACCCTGCCATCTTATCTTTCTTCTGTCCTCTGCACTTACCAACCTTCACGATCCAACTCGTTCCTCATCGCAAAAAAATCTCCTCCAAAAAACTCCTCGTGCTGATCTAAATCGGCTGGGGGGGAGCCATCAGTTTTTTGCTGCCCATCAGCTGGAACTCCATTCCTACCACAATCGGTACTTATCCTCCCTCAATCAGTCAAGCGCCAGTTAGACTCATTTTTCCACCAGGCATCCCAAACGACATAGTATGTTTTTTGTGAGTCTTGCTGTTTTTGTGTCTTTTTGGGCGCACTGAGATCTCTGATGATTTTGGCGCGTTATAAGAACTCGTATATTATTATTATTATTATATTATCCTTTTGTATTCAGGGAGTGTGGAATCGTAGTTTTGAGGTGGTTTTGAGCCTTGGTCCAAGCAAAGGGTGAACAGTAACGTTCAAAGGTTACATATTAACCAAACTTTCTTTCTAGGCCTTCTGTGATGGGACCAGGGTGGGGTACATGAACGCGCCATATCAAGAAATACGTAAGTGGCCTTAAGCTTTCACTGCTAGCCCGACATTTCACCATTACATGGTATAATTGGCCAGAGTGATTATTTCTTGTGTGTCATGTCTTTCGTGCATATTGACACATCCAGTAGATATTTTCCGTTGATCAGTTATTTCTTGGTATCTTTATCTGCATCTTTACCTGGTTCTTGTTTCGTCAGTATCTTGTTGTTTATGGTGGTTTCTATCGGACTCCTTGTTTCCCTTGTCATTCCCAGGGTCAGTAAAGCTGTGGATGGATTCTTAGAACTTCTTGCAGACTGCTACTCAGGATGCATGGCATGCAGACTTCATATGCCCATGTTCTAAGACGTCCAAAGCAGGGACATTAGCAAACAAAAATCTGATTTAGATTTTGCAGTTAGTTATAGATAACGTCGAGAAGTCTACTCTCGTTCCTCAATAGAGACCAAGTTTTTGTTGTTTTTCTCTCTTGTTAACATTTACTGTTTTGTTATTACCCAAATATCTCCGTACAAGGATTTTATATATTCTTGTTTGCCATTCCATAAATACAACATACATACACTGAAATTTGTAAGCGCCTTTTGACAAAAGGATACAAAGCGAGAGCTTGAGAAAGGAGAGATAAAAAAAGGAGCGGAAAAGGGAGGAGAAGGGTAGCAGAAAAAAAGAGCAAAGAGGAGGCAACCAACTAAATTGGGAAGAGGGACTTTTTTCAGGGACTTTTTTAAAAAGAGGCACGGTGGGTAGTCATCTAGTCAAAGCAGGGAAGTTATTCCATAAGCGAGGGACAGGGTCTCGAAAAAGCCCTATCATCGGTCAGAGTGCGGGTCCTCGGAAAGTGAGAGACGGATGCCCATTGGAGGACAGGAGGGAGTACACAGATGGTATTGGGAATGGAAAGAAGAGATGAAATGTAGTGGGGGCGAAAAATTGTGAGAGATTTGAAGGTATGAACAAGGGTACGGAATTGGATGCGTTTAACAACAGGAAGCCCTGTCAGTGCAGCTCCTTTAGAAGAGGAGAGGATATGGAGGCGTTTTGGTTCTGAAAATGAGCGGGCACCACCGGTTTTGGAATTCTCTGAAGACGATTGTTATATTCTTGTGGGAGATGCCATTTGAGGAAAGCACTACAATATCCAGCCTGGAGAGAATAGAGCAGGACAGCCACTGTGGTAGATTGAAAATTAATAGGAATCGGGGTTTTTTGGGGGATTATATTCAACGGTTCCTAATTGGGCAGTTCATAGAGCGGACAGTGATACAATGATCAGTAATTTCATGTGACAATCAACTAACACAACCAAGGTTTCTAACCGAGGAGAAATTCAACATAAAATGGAAGGAAGAAGAAGAATAAAAAAGAATAAAAAAAGAAAAGGAGGCAAAAAATGATTTTTTAACTCAATTTTGTTAAGTTTCACATCGGTCATACCTTAACTCCTGGTCATACCATGTCCAGACAAGCATTTTCTCTATTATCTGTTAATAGTCCCTGCTCACTCGCACACATTGCCAAAAATTGTGGGCCAGTTTGTGTTTGTAATGAAGATGATATGATTCATTGCCCCCCACTTAAAATGTATGAGCTACGATAATTGTGTCGTCTGGAGAGACTAGCAATAGGGGCAATGGCAATGAGTACCAATTACGGGATTACATTGCGTGTGAGTTTAACTTAAGTACGTCCACACTCTCGCACTGAACAATTTTATAACCCGTGCGCAAGTTAATCGTTCCATCCGACGCAATATGTCCTGCGTGAAACTGGGAATCCCGCCAAAGCTAAGATTTACCAGAATTTAACATTTTGACATTTTGGGTTTTTGTAAGATAGTCAGATATTTAAAATGATACCTAATTTTTTTAGGTTTTCAAAATGTAAATTTCTTTTGTTTAATACACATATATGTATATATTTGTTACGAACTTAAAATGTCCATATCTCAAAATTACAAAAATGTTAGTTAGAACCATGCAATTCTCAGGGCGCGATTTCCTACTTTGAGCGCATGTTTGGCTTTAAGGGATTTGGGTCATACACTGTTACTCATAAAGTTGGAATAGAATATTTTTACCACTTTTATGAAATGATTCTTACAGTGCGAGTTATTTATGATATCTAGGGTGTATATCGCCACTCTACTTGATTGATCAGTCTCTTCCGAACATATCACCATGAACTTAGTCCACAAGTTAACCCTTTACGAACTGTGTCCTTAGCCTGAAATGAAAAGGGGGTATTTGAATAGCAGATTTAAGGATTTTGTTGCACTTTTTTTCCACATCTGTCAGTTTTACAGATAACACATTTTTTGGTGATTTCATGCATCGGAATGCTCAATAGTACTGTTTTAAATATCAATCAGTCACTAATATCGAGTATGGCCACCTTTGGAATGAATGAGTGCGTTAAGACGTCGCGGCATACTGTCACCCCAAGCTTGTTTATGATGTTAATGGGCAGAGGTCCCCTCATCGGTCAGAGCCGAACGAATCTGTATGTTAGAGTTTGAGGAAGATTGCCCCTGTCATTGATGGCTTGGCCTAAGGCATCCAGGCATGCTCAATATGTTCATATCATGGGAGCAAGCACGCCATGGTATCGGATCCACCCCATCTGTGTCCTCAAAAATCGTCTCCCTACAGCGCCCCTGTGCGGCGTTGCGCGTTGTCGTCTTGCAGCCGGAAATGTTTGCATAATAAACCCTTCTTGCATTGTGGCACGTAGTGGTTTTTGAGAATGTCCATATTACACGACGGCGTTCATGTTCCATCTGGCATCAACAGTGGCGTTTTTACTCCACAACGGATACCGGCCCATACCACCACACGAGCCACCAGAACCTTGGCGTCGATCCTGAATACAGTCATCTCGGAGGGGTTATTCAAGGATATAGCGGGCTCTGGTTGTTTGTTTTTTTCATGAATATATTTTCACTTTGATTATATAAAAATTCCTAAATTCCTTGCTCATTGTTTACCTCTTTCAGCCTTTTTCTAACTATCAAAAAAATGTTACCAATATAAAATCTAGTGTTAAATTCATGATATAATTTTTGTGCTGGTTGATATTTCCATTTTGATTATATGATTTATTTTCCTTCTTCCATGGCTCATGGTCTACCCCTTTAATCTTTTTTCTAACTATCAACATATAAAATGTTCCAATGTACAACCAGTGTAAATGTCATGTATATATTTTCATATTGCTGGCTTAATTCTCACTTGATTATATGAACATTTCCTACCTTCCTTGGTTCGATTGTTTACCTCTTTCAGCCTTTTCTAACTATCAAGGTACCAAGTAAAATCTAGTGTTAAATTCATGTAATAATTTTTTTTTGCTGGTTGATCTTTCCATTTTTGATTATTTGATATATTTCCTTCCTTCCTGGCTCATTGTCTACCCCTTTAATTCTTTTTCAACTATCAACATATAAAAGTTCCAATGTACAACCCAATTTAAAGGTAATGTTATATATTTCTAAGTGTGGCTAATATTCTCACTTTTGTTATACGTAACATGTTCCTACCTTCCTTGCTCATTGTCTAACTCTTTCAGCCTTTTCTAACTATCAAATGTACAATGTTACAAACTGGAGTTAAATAAATTCATTATATAGTTTCTTTGCTGCTTGATTATTGTCACTTTGATGATATTATATTATTTTCCGTCATTCCTTACTCATTGTTCTACCTTTACTCTTTCTACTATCAACATATAAAATGTTCCATGTACAAAACTGGTGCTAAATCAAATATATATTCGGTTAATATTCTCAATTTGATTATATGATATATTTTCACTCCTTCCTTGCTCATGTTTACCTCTTTCAGCCTTTTCTAACTATCAAATGTTACCAATGGACAAATCTAGTGTGAAATCATGTATATAATTTTTTTTTGCTGGGTGATACTTCCACTTGATTATATGTTATATTCCCTTCATTCCTGCTCATGTCTACCCCTTTAATTCTTTCTAACTATGCAAAAATATAAAATGTTCCAATGTAAAAACACAATTCGATTTGTTTAAAAATTATATATTTTCATATTGCTGGCTGATATCTCAACTTTGTTATAGAAACATTTTCTACCTTCATTGCTTATGTCTACCTCTTTCTGCCTTTTCTAACTATCAAATGTACAAAGTACAAACCTGGTGTAAATCATGTTTATTATTTTCTTGCTGTTGATTATTTTCACTTTGATTATATTATATTATTTTCCTTTCTTCCTCTCACTGTCTACCCCTTTAACTCTTTCTATCAAACCATAAAAGTTCCATTGTAAAAACTGGTGCATAAATTCACATATATATACACACAGGCCGTAAGAACTGGTTCCATGCCTACCTCCTTACTTTGTTCGCGCTCGGTTTATGCTACCCCCTTTTTTCTAAAATGCTACCAGTTGTTTATGATCTTGTATCTCCGTTTTTTTCTACGTTGCTGTTTATGAGCAGTCAGTGCACTGTGGCATACACATGTTAATGACCATGCACCCCATTGTCATATTCTTCTGCAGGTCGTTTGTGACAAAAAACCCTGTTTCTGTTGATTTTTTTTTACAATGGTAAAAGTCCTCACTTGTAAGCAACCTAAATTGTAAGTAAATACTGGTATCTTAGTTTATGTATAAATAATATTTAATGTATTTTGTTAATTCTGTTACCCTTGTATGTAAGTAATCAATTTTTTTTAACAACTGCGTACTTAAAGTTTTTGTATAAAAATAATCCTCAAGATATTTGTATGTATTAGCCCCTTGTTCCGTTATTTACTCTGTGCTGTCTCATTGCTTTAGTATGGTTTTTTCTTCTGACCTCCTGACTCCCTATGTCTACACTCTTGTCCTAGGTATTGGCTGACGTTTATCTTACCCGGTTTCTCTTCCTCTTTAATTTTCTTCCCTTTTCAATCTACCTCATCCAACCTATCTCTCAAGTTCCCCCTCCATCTAACTCTCTCTCTCTTCCTCTTTTATCCCTCTCTCTCCCTCGTTCTCTCTCTCTTCCTTCAACCTCCTCGCTTTTATTTTCCTTTGATTTATCCATTCAGTTATGCCGTACATGCATATACGAAACGCCATTTAACCACCAGCTTAACGACGAAGACTTCGCCGCATCACTAATGAATTTGTCACCAAACACTAAATTGAACATCATCAAACTTAATTCCTTTGCATCAACCACTATTACAGACCCCCCATATATCAATCTCAAAATGTGACACCCATCCTTAATTACACACACAAACAATTCTGGTTCTGACTTCCCGCTATCACAATGACGGACAGCTTCAACACACTAATAAAACCATCAAGCAATGACTCCATTTTCCATCTTCCATTTCAAACTGTCGTAGTATCACAAAATCATATGAAGAAATCACTACACTACCTTGATCACCTCAACCACTCTTTCTCTCTGAGCATTCTCGCGAAAATGGCTTACTGACACCAAGTCACCACCGAACTTTAACGGCGACCACGTACATTCCAGGACCGCTCACAGGTAGAGGAAGGAGGAGTTATCTTTATATAAAAAGTCACCTCTCATATAAATTCATTGCACACACCACTAGGGACCAGAATTTGACGCACTTTTCTCGATCTCACCATAACACCAAAACAATAGACCCAAACACGTAACTGTCGAAGTTATTTACAGATGCAGAAAACACAAATCCAAAATTTTAACAGCAGCTTCGAGCAGCTTCTCACTCAACTAAATAAAACCAACCGGGCGTCTATCTTGTCGGTGAACATTATATCAATCTTCTCAATTCTTCCACCTAATCCAACATAATGATTTTATTAACACATGCACTTGCAAACTCCTATATCCAAAATTAAAGACCTAACAAGAAATTACGCATAACACGCCACGCTCATAGATAACTCATATCACCAAATCCATGACCACAGAATCCACAACCAGGGATCTTTGTCACGGACACTACAGATCATTCCCAATATTCCTCATACATCTTCAAGCAAAGCATGCCACAAAAAAACAACGATCACTTAAAACGTGACACAGAGATCACATACATTCGACCTTTAACCTTGATCAACACTGAATCATGGGAACCATATACTCGCAGAAAATGACCCTAACAGATGCGTACAGAAACTTCATTACACCTTATACCAAACCTTATACAATCATCCCCTACAAGAAGAAAGGGGGGGGGGGGGGGGGACCTTAAAAAATTCGGAAACATCATGCAACAGCCCTGGATTGACCAACAGCAAATTCAAGTCAATCAAACACAAAGCACGGCCTCTACAAAACATACTAGAAGAAAAACACACCAGCCAACCAACAACAATCCAAACCAATAACAAAAACAAATTAACCACATTATTCGTAGTGCCAAGAAAAAAAACACAACACAGAAACAATTCAGAAAACTCAAAAAATGATTTACCAAACATGGACAGTCCTCACAACACATTCTAGGCAGGAAAGGTTTCCACTAAAAAAATCCCTGCCTTTTCACTCATATAATAAACGATAAAATGACCCGCTGACATAGCTAACGCATTAAACGATCACTTCACTAACCTGGGCAAAAACTTGGCTAACAAAATTCCACCTTCCATTAACTCATTTAATAAAACACCTTCCAAAAAACACATTCACTTCCATTTTTTGAATCCAGCCAAGGTCATTCCCATTTACAAAAACAAAGATCGGCCAAATAAAACATTGCCACAATTACAGGCCATTTTGTTCTTCCATCTTTTTCAAAACTGCTTGAAAAATCATGTACACACGTCTTTTTACATCTTCAATAAGCCCACAACATTCTTGTCGGTGAACAATACGGTTTTAGGCCCCCCAAAAACGCTCAACTTAACATGGCACTCCTTGAAATAACAACTAACCTCAACCTTGCACTAAAAAAATAAACTCCACACCATGGGGGTATTCCTGGATCTCTCCCAGGCTTTCGACACCATTGATCACAACATCTTCTTCACAAGCTTTACCATTACGTTGTCCGTGGAGTAGCCTTGGATTGGTTCAGGAGTTACCTTACTACCGCTCACAACAGTCTATGTACACTCCATAGCATCGCATCATCAATCAAAACCTATCCAGTTGGCGTCCCTCAAGGCTCAATCCTTGGACCCCTACTTTTCATCATTTACATTGGAATGACATCACTCACATTCTCTAAAACACTAAAAAGAATCTTATTTGCCAGATGACACTGAATACAATTTTCTCTCAAACTCTAACATTAAGGCACTTTTTAACAACATGAATCATGAACCGCCAAAATCCAACTGGAGATGGTTTCGGGCTAACAAACTTTCTCTGTCAATTCAAAAATAACTACATGCTGTCTCGAACACAACACCAATCACAATCAAACACATTAAACAATAGAAACAGACATCTCCCAGGTACACTCAAACCAAATTTCTTTGGCATTACAATCGACGACAAACTAACATGGAACGAACACATCAACTCTGTCACTACCCACAAGCGTCTCCGCAATTGGTACAATCTACAAGAGTTTAAACACCACCTTACCAGAACTTACACTCTTAAAAATCACTTTAAACACACTAGTTCTCCATACCTTAGATCTGTAACATCATTGGGCCTCCAACTATCATTCACGGCTTACCAAACTAAATCACACACAGAAAGGGCATTCGCACTCACTATCACCAACTCACTCCCTAGAACTCACACTTTGCCATTATTCACTCACTGAAAAACACTTAAATTAGAGTACCTCAACCAACTTCAAACAGCGTTCATGTTTGACTTAATCACAAACATCATTACCTCCGAATTCAGTGATACTGTACCAACAAAACAGGGACCAAATTCACAGCTATACCACCAGACAAGCTGACAACTTCATCTTCCCCTCCCAAAATCTTACTCTGAAAAGCACTTTATTCGGTATCACGGCCGCCAAAAAACTTGGGAATGATCTCCCAGAATCCATCCAGATACAATACAAACAAAAATACTTGCAAAGCTCAACTGAAAAAAATTTCATAAACCAGTGCAATTTTATTAATTACTCCCAAAGTCCTTATTTCTCTCCTCAATTTATTCTTCACTTATTCTATCTTACTCCTTATTTTTTCTTCACCTCTACTCTGCAACCCCTGCTCCTCATTATTGACTATAGTATTACATACTCAGCAAGATATGTTGAAAGTCTGTCTTTCTTGGTACAATTTCCGTATCCTGTACTCCCGTTTTAAAGCCGACTCAGAGATTCCTGAGGAGGGGCGCCCTCCAATTTCCAAAAAAATGTGGTTTTTTGCATGTACATTATGCTTGTCCATATACTAATCACTTAGTGAAATCGCTAAGCTTAAATTGAAATTCCTTCATATAGAAAATTAACAAATGTGATTAAATCCGGATCCGGAATTTTGTTATACACAGTATCCTATGGACGTAATACTACACATAAATGTTTACTGCATCAAAACGAAAAATTCCGATTCATCTCAAATTCGGAATGTGCATTTAGGTTACTAGCTTTAGTTCTAGTTGCCATGTTATATTACAAAAAACAATAATATTGAAATCTCTGAGGCAGACTTTAAGTGATGTTTTAGGTTAGATTTTATGTTTGTTTTCTTGTTATGTATATTTACCTATGTAATATATTTTATCATCCCTTACTTGTGTCATTATTGTAATATTATTGTAATATTGAGTATATTTTTACTTTATGGATTACAGGGCTAGTAATAACTATAAGCCCTATCGGGTTGTCCATTACTGGTCCTAGCATATCATGTTCCGCACCTGCTCATCTTAGTACAGTTTATAATTGATACTTTATTTATTATGTATTATTATATAATATACTGTATTATACATTTTTGTCACGTACGATATGTTATGCTGAATAAAGGAATCTTGAATCTTGAATCTCTTGAATCTCTCGTCCATAAAGACAACATGTCGCCAGTGTCTGAACTGTAATATATTGTGCTCCCTTGTCCAGCGAGGTCGAGCAACTCTAGGCGTGGACATTTGGGTCATTCGTCTTGCTCGGTAACCATGTTGAAGCAATCTCCGATTTACGGTTTGGCGGGAAACGTTGATTCCATAGTGTCTTCTCCACATTTTCCGGGCTCTACGGCACAGATTAAGCAGTCGGCGATTATCACGTCTGGTAGTCAATTGTGGTCGTCCTGGAGATTTTCGTGGCCTCAAATGACCCACCTCTCGATGATGTCAGAGGATTTTACAGACCGTACTCTGCGATATCCTGAGGAAATCAGCGACTTTGGCTTGTTTGTACCCTTTCCGTCGGAGTGCAAACACCTTTTTTTCCCCCCCCCCCTCTTCGTCGTAATTGACATTCCGTTGAGACTAAGGCATAGCATATGGAACTTCTTGTCAGTTTTGTTGTAAGTAACACAACCAACTCTGAAAACGTGGGCTCGTTGCACATAGGCTTGGAGGAAGGAAAGGGAACAAACAACAGACGTCTGGCCTTCTATGCTCCCAACAAAAGGCATATCGTTACGTAATTCAAAATTATGCATAGAATCACTTCACCTGGGTAGTGGGGACTGATTATGTAATCATTCACCTACTCTAATATGATTATGAGGCGT
The DNA here is from genome assembly GCA_023653785.1 of Ophioderma brevispina. Classification (NCBI taxonomy): domain Eukaryota; kingdom Metazoa; phylum Echinodermata; class Ophiuroidea; order Amphilepidida; family Ophiodermatidae; genus Ophioderma; species Ophioderma brevispina. Next base: position 50,296 of record JAMKCH010006448.1, on the reverse strand, counting down.
TCAAATAGAAATACGTCTGAAAAAATTTTTTTTTGAGCAACAGTGTATTTCCCGCCAATATTTATCTTCAAATATAACCATATATTACATTGTTATGTTATTGAAGAAGTTCATCAGGACTGTTATTGAAGATTAATCAGAAAAATTCTTTGTACTAGTCCAATTTAAAACCACTTACTTGTGGACGTTTCGACAACTGGCAGTTGTCTTTGTCAACACTGATGATGGAGTGACGATCCTCTGTGTACAGCTCTTGTTGACTGTTGCCTAGTAACAGAGTTGCCAGTTGGTTTTTCAGAAGATCGTCAAATACGTGACTCAAGTTGTATTGCCCCTCGTCCCTGTTCATGGTGGTGTCCAGCTTCCTGATCTCAATCGCTTCCTTGATCCATCTCTTGAATTTTTCACTCTCTTTGCCTACGATCCTAGCCTCCTCCCAATTAATTACGTGGTTTTCGTCAACAACATGGTCTGTTATAGCAGATTTGTAGACTGACGACTGGGATGATTTTTTGCTAGCCCTGGTGCGGCTGACATTGACTGCTACCTGGTCGGCCTCACTTTTTTTTTATGTTCTTCAACAAGGCCTTCTTCCAAATTTTCTGCTGTTTCACCGTATGTATTGGAGTTGCAATTTTAACAACGCATTGCTTATACGACATCAGTAGTGTTGTGAGGATCCTTTTATCTTTGGGTTGACCAAGCATGTTCCGTAGGGTGCAATGGGGTTAATTCATGGCAGATGAGATGTTGTAAGATTTTAAAATTCTTGCCACTTTTCCGACACCCTTCCACATTGGATGACAACCGCCCTTTAGATTTGATCCACCTTCTTCTTTTTCTTCTCCTTCTTCTGTTTGGGTGTATACAGCTGTCTTTGACCTTTTCAAAACTCCATGTAGGGTATCCACATCTCTGGAGAGCAGATTTGATCGTTTCTTTCTTCTCCAGATTCCTTATCTTGCTCCTCGGTGACAATTTTGTTCTTCCTCTCAAGCCCGAGTGCGCACCACACACCAATTTTTGATGGTAGAAGGGTGGTGGAAATTTGAAGTTTAGGTATTGGTCGGTGTGTGTGGCCTTCCGATACACTAACAGTTTGATGGTGCCATCATCACGTCGCACTATTAAGGTATCCAGAAATGGAATTTTACCATCCTTTTCCTCCTCGAAGGTGAATTTTATGGAGTTTGGTGTCCATCTACCCTGTTAAATGGTTTGTGAGGTTGTTCACAGAATCCTTCCCAACTACTTCCAAAATGTCGTCGACATAGCGTTTCCATAACTTGGGTTTGCAATCTAGGGGGATGTAGCGATAGCGGTTTCTTCTAAGTATTCAATGAAGATATTGGCTGCCAGAGGTGAGACTGGGCTGCCCATCGCAGCTCCAAATAACTGTCTATAGGACGCTAGGATCGTAGGCAAAGAGAGTGAAAAATTCAAGAGATGGATCAAGGAAGCGATTGAGATAAGGATGCTGGACACCACCAGAACAGGGACGAGGGGCATACAACTTGAGTCCCTTAATTTGACGATCTTCTGAAAAAAACAACTGGCAACTCTGTTACTAGGCAACAGTCAACCAGGATCTTTGTACACAAAGAGGATCGTCACTCCATCATCAGTGTTTGACAAGACAACTAACTGCCAGTTGTCGAACTCCACAGTAAGTGGTTTTGAATTGGACTATACAAAAGAATTTTTTTCCTATGTAATAATCATTGTACTTGTTCCGCTGCCCCCCCCCCCCCCCCTCCAGCCTAGTAACATTAGTAACATGTGAGTAACCATTAACCTAAATAGCGTGACCTTATAGTTTGCCTTTCGTCTTTGTCATATCATAAGGGTAGCAGATTTGGAGTACACCTTCGAGAATTGGTTATGCTATGGTACAATTAACATGACGAAAAGTGTCAATAAACTCACTAGACCCGTGGATACATCTTCATTTATCAAGCTTACGTTAAATACGCCCAAGCAATTTGGTGAGATTTTCGGCGAGATTTCAGGGTCGCGACACAAAATACATCTGACACTCTATAGACCCTAGGCAGCCATGCTGTAGGGCAAGAAAGACACATTACTGGACTACAATACATCCACATGTTATTGAATTCCAGAAAGTTGTACAGGTGATGTATTATACTCTATGCATTTCCATTCCACCGTAGGGCAAGAGAGATTTTTATCACGACAAGTGGGTGACGTCGTATGCAAGGGGTCTATACCGATTTCTTAATTTACTTAATTCATCTTTCTTTCTTTCGTTCGTTCGTTCTTTCTCTCTCGCTTCTCTCTCTCTTCATTCTCCTTTCTTTCCTCCTCTCTCTCTCTTGTAGTCGGTCTGGGTGAAGGTGGTGAAAGATGGTGAGACTCTCTTCATTCGCTGTTGTTAGAGTTGGAGTGGACCCATGCAATGACCCTTAATATAAAATAACACCTTGTTTCTCCCTACCGACGTTTCATCGCAAAGCAGGAAACCTTGCATCGAAGTATTCTACATACTAAAACAAAGGTGATTATTTTGGGGCACTTAAAATATAAAGAGGTGTTAACATGGTAGCCGTTAGTTATGACTTTTTCGATACCCCTAATCCAGAAGTAATTAATCCTCACAAAAAAAATTACATGCTAAACACCCGTCCAATACCCAATTTTGCAATTTAAGAACGTTGCACAGCTTAGTATGTGTAATAATTTACGCTGTAAATATTTTGTCAAGTTTTGAGTTAATTTTGTAAAGTGAATATTGTTTTCTTTCTATAAAGTGTTTGATTTTCTCCAATCTTTCTTTAGGTTACGGCAGTTTCTTTCACACACGTATATGCAGGACATCATTGGACAACTGAAGACCTCCATACCTGAAAGAGGAAATATTAAGAAGTGTTCAAAAAACAGCTAAGTAGGAGTCGAGTTTGAAGAATTTAAGTTAATAAGATGCAAGCCCAACTGACTATGTAAATTACCAATTACCCTTTTAAGAAGTCCGCGCCACCACAATAATATAGTCATAACGCTGCAATTGTGCAAACGTCTGAAAAACTAAGGAATATATTAAAATAGTTGTGAACAATGTATGCACACATGGAATAACGGTTACCCTTGATACAGTAGCAACAGAGCTGAATTAACTACAACTCATGGCTTACATTCACTATCGCATGTTGCTAGTTCCCTAGGTTTGTGGCAGCCACATTGCTAAGATTGACAGTTCCCACCACCGTCTGTGTGTAATACAACCCACGCAAATATATCCTCAAACCTTTCATCATTACTGGGGCACCACTGAAATGGTAGACAACTATTGCACGATGGATGTGTCATTGATAGAAGGGGAGGCGTTATCTATAGAGCTGTTTAGATTATAGATAAAATGAACCATTTTTCATACTTTTCGTTTCGTACATATATCTTGAGATCCTAGATGAATCTGTAAAATGTTCCAAAGGTATGTGTTGCTATCTTGATTTCCGTGACCATGCATTTTCTAAATTGTACAAGCTTCACTTTAGGATGATTCGTAATATGAAATTGAGAGTTAAGGGAATGCATGTTTCAACATCACAGTGTTCTGAAACTACTAATTATGGATCTTTATTTCAAAAGTGATATTCAAACATGCAATTCTACCGAATATGACGACGTAAAAACATCTGAAAACTATTATGTTTTTATGGCGAGTCCAAATTTAAAGTTAAATGTCCTCGAAAATGCACGTGTATTCTAGATTATAAAAGATGGGAAGCTGTGTGTGAAAATAAAAACAATCTCAATACTCTTTTGGTGTATGATCCAGAGATTGTAAAACTTTTACTTAAGAAATTGACATCAACTATATCACCCAGAATCTAAAGAATCTTTGATTATTGAACTTAGATCTTTCATACATCGGTTGACATCGCTGCCGAATGCAGTGTTTCATGGACTTACAAAGTTAACAGCACTCGACCTTAACTCAAACCACTTGACATCACTTTCAAGTGGACTATTTAATGGACTAATGGAATTGGAGAAGCTTTACCTCCACTCAAACCAGCTAAGGTCTTTGCCGATAGGAGTGTTTAGAGGTTTAAAGACATTAATGTTCCTTCGTCTGTCTTCAAACCAGCTGACCATCTCCTGGCGAATGACGTTTTGTGAAGGACTTGATCAGTGTTAAAGTCTCTATCTTGATAGCAAACCAACAGCTATCACTGCCAAAATGAGAGTTATTTTGTGACCTCTTAATTTGCGTGATCTGTACCTTAATAATACACACACTACCTTGCCAGTGAGTATTCAATACAACGTACACTTGGAATATCTTGTTCTTGACCACAACAGCCTGGTGGACCTGCCATGTAGAGCTTTATGCGGATTGACGATTATGGGTATTGCTTTTTCTCCGTAATAACAATATTACCCACACGCAGTAGAGCATCTAGTCTATCAAATCAATTTTAAAAGGTTTTGTTCTCAAAAATAAATTGACATTCTTACCAAATGAATCTGTTCAATGGGGCATTCCAATTAAAGTCGCTAGATCTCGCGGCAACAAGCTGACAAGTTCCCTGTCAATTGATACATAAGTACACTACGGCGGTGCGAAATTTATCCTCAATCAAGACAGCATGATTATCTTTACCAAGTGGCGTGCTTTAGTGATTGAATCGGTTGGACGGGATGTTTGAATCTAGCTGATAATAATTTAAAATCCCTACCAACAGGGTGCCTTCACGGATGTCACCGCTGTTTGAAAGTATCATTTATTAGACAACCCCAACAAAACGAGAATAAAACCAAAAAATAAGCAAACGGCGGACACACTTGGACAACTGATTTGAGTATTTGTGCTACGCAATATTTTCTGTGTGAATTTGATGAAGTAATGTCAGTGCGGGCAAATATGATTTTTCATAAAAATCTATTTTTACACGTCTTTCTATGGGAAATAGGCATATTTGAGGGCGCTTTTCGCTTATAAAATACAAATTTTTTATGACCTTGCAGTGCCTCTATGGCAAGATTTCCCCCGCCCCCCCCCAATGGATTTGTCTGATTTTGCCGGACGGTAATAGCGCTTGCTTGTCCTTACTTATAACAGTTGTCAATATTGTGTCGCCCACTGTTTTAAAAATGCTCTAAAATAAAAAGCAGACAGTGCATGGGGGTCAAACAGCAGTGAGGTACTCTGTTACTTCAGCTTACTTGAAGACAATAATTGATAGTCTTATCAAACTGAAATTTTAAGGAATCCGTGGAGTAGAGGAAATACACCTCAGAGAAACAACTTGATGTCTATTCCAACGGGACGTTTAGTGGATTGATGGACATTGACTTTCTTACTTTAAGTAACATGGCGCTTACATTCCTTACAGATTGGACGTTCAATGATACCATTTTGCTTGGGGATTATTTACGTCTAAATAACAATAATCTGACATCACTTGAACCTGAAGCGTCATGGAGCTATTAAATTAGTCAAACTCTATCTTCAGGAGAACATTTGAACATCCAAGAAATGGAGTGATATTTAGTAGGAATGATGATTTGGAGAAGCTTGACCTAAGTAGCAACGAATTCAAATCTTTACCAGTTGCAGTATTTAGTACACTAACATATTTGCAAAAGCGTGACCTCAGTAACAACAACCTAACGTCCCTATTAATTGGAACATGTGATGGATGCGCCCGGGTAAAGGGATCTCTTAGTTGGAACGGAAAATTATATTCCTTCCAAATGACGTGTTTAGCAGCCTAACGAACATTTGGCGAATTGAGCTCAATAACAACCGACTAACATCTTGTTAAAGTGTAGTATTTTCAATTCCATGTGTCCATTTACTTGTGCTTTTGTTCGACCACAAACAATCTAACATCTTGCCGAACGGAGTAGGATTTAATGGAACACTGATGATGTGGCTTCTTATCTCAATAACAACAATGACATCCTGCCAATCGGGGTGTTTGAGGGATTTGTGCAGTTGGAGTAAGACCTGTTTATTTCATGCAAATAATCTCAGATCCCTCCCAAGTGGGTTTTCAATGGACTTGAAACGGTAGATGCAATGTCACTCAATGGTAATAGGCTTGGACATCACTACCAATGCATATTTAATGGGTGATGATATTGAGGTACTTGATCTTGTGACAGATGTTTGACATCCTACCAAATTGATGTTATTCCAAAAACATTCCATTGCAGTATTAAATATTCTGTCAACTAACTTTTGACTTTGCCACCATTCGGAAATCTGCCTAGGGCTAGCAAATACTGGATTTGAATAATAATCACCTAACTAGTTGCGAATAGACACGTTTGCATTTGTGACTAATTTGAAAAATCTGTCTCTAAATTACAATTCCCTTGATGAGTTACCATGACAAATATTTAGGGCATGCCAGCCTTTTAGTTCTTTATTTGTTAAGTAGTAATGTGTTCTTTGATACAGGCCCTGGATCGTTAAAAATCAAATCCCAATTCACCACCCTTGAATATATCAAATAACAATTTTAGTTGCAACTTAGTTCAGGTCATTTTCTGGAATGCCAAGAATTCGTACTCTTTACATTCAACAAAAACAAAATACTATTTGCCGCACAAGAACATTTGACAACTTAACCACACACTTGAATATTGAATTTATCAATTTCACACAATTGCTTTACAGGAACTTGAAGAAGAAATGTTTTCAAATTACCTTTATAAAAACGTAGAATAACAACAAATTCACCTTTTCTGTTACCAAATCAGCGTTACTGGCTTAGGCAATTCAACAATAATAGTACGATTGAAAGTGGCAAACGTGTGGTTTTGTTACAAAGGTCACATTGCATTTCAAAAAAACCATTCGACTACCTAGTTATCTCACATGTTAAAAGGAATGCTGGCTACCTGTCCACTGAGAGTTGTTCTATGTGGATTCTTGGCATTTTGTGCAGCAGCAGCTTGCAATGGATTAGTATTTTACAGACGCTCTAACTGATGATATAATCGAACAACGTTCAAAACTCCTCATATCACAACTTGCCCTCTCAGACTTTCTCATGGGGGGCTCCTAACATGATTTTGTTGGCTGGAGCTGAAGCAATTATACCGAGTACTTTCCATCCTATGCTGATACTGGCCGGAAGGAAAGGGAACTCTGTGGAAATTGCTGGTACCAGTGCGTGTTGTCAAGTGATGTAGGATCTATTCTTTTTCATACATTGATTAGTGTTGACAGGTTTCAAGGCGTTAAATATCCTTTCAGTGACCATCGTTAAGATCAAAATATGCGAGAGTCTGCGTTCTTTGATTTGGTTGATAGGATTCGTAGGCAGTGTGCCACCAATATAATGTCGGCCGCATTTCCTGATGTTTTTGAAAATTCAGGAAGTTTGTGGGGCATTCCGATGGTTAGTTAGAAGGCTATAGAGTAACAACTCTACTTCGGTCGAAATAAAAGTTGATGACATTAATCAGTGAACGCGTGAAAATGGTGGCAAACATATCCTTTAGATCAATACTAGTTGAAGAGCAAAATATATCACCATACTATACTGCAACATCTCAGATCACGGACTACCAATCGGCCTACCATTTTTCTATTATAGGTTTTTATAGGGCATAATTACTTTATTTGCTTCATTACTGATTGATTATTTATATATACAATATATTATGACTGCCAAAGAACAGCAAGGCAAAAAGCGGACGACAATCAAGACACAAAAGGGACGAAATGCGTATGGCCATGAATGAAAATTGTCAGTCATTGTACAACAGACTTCATTATGCTGGATTCCTCTGCGAATAGTTTGTATTCTCGCTCAAAGTAAAGTCATCACTGTACACCCAGTGGTATATGCCTCGGACTGTTTGCTTTTTATTACCCATTTAATTCGGCTCTCAATTCCCCTTTTTTATATACGGTTGTGATAGCGGATTATATCTGCATCATATGGATAAAAGAAACAGAAGAAAATCTACTCCATTCATTACTAATACAGGAACATAGTACCAAAACGCTAATTGAGATTATATCGGGATAAAAAAAAGAAAGTTATAGTCAATTGCAGCCTACTATAGAAAAACGGTTATATTCCAAATTCTCAGCCCTTGACAGTAAACCTAGATTACCGCTAAGCTGTCCATCATATTCTTATAATATAATGTTTTCGGTATTAATGAAATTATTTTTATGGCCAAAATACCAATAAGTATTAGTTTATAAATTAATGCGCACCTTTTGAGAGGAGTAGGGAAATAAGATGATAAGCGGTAGAAAAGATAATCAATTTATCACTTTTAAATCACGTTATCTTAGGTTTGGTTCAATATTCAAACCGCTGTTTAACCGCCGGTTAATGGTCGTTGTCATGGCTTCATTGTTTAGAACAAAAGGAAAAGGTTACAAACATAAGAAATGGGCGGTCCCGGCGGGCAACCGGCGGACGTCTTTGAAAAGCCCTATTAAGCAAATGGAAATTGCAACATTGTAACTGATAATGTGCTTGATAATAACGACGTGAATTTCGACGGTTGGCCTGATGCCTAACTACGCGAGTCCCCCTGTCAAAATGCGATAATCACAAATACAAGACCTTCAAAACGATCGTTATTAATTAGTGGTCTTCTTTACCTTGATCGTTCAGAAGAAAAAAAAATCATAATTCTAAGACGAAATAAGTGCAGAAACCGGCCCTCGTTGGGTTGGTTGTGTATTTAAATAAAGTTTATCTCTATATTATATCACTTTTTTATAGACTTTACACATTTATTAAAAATATTAGGGAAGCATTCACACGATGTAGCGCATAGGAAGGGTCTGCTGTACTTGTTGGTTATTAGTGTTCAACAGTCTTGTATTCACGATAAACCCTGAGGAATGTTTTACACAAAAGGAAACGGTTTTTTACAACCATAATGAACTGGGCGTTACCGGCGGGCAACCGGCGGATACGTCTTTAAACCGCCCTATTAATCAAATGTTCTTCTTTACTCCGATCTTGGCAGAAGAAAAAAATCAATACTAAAACAAAATAGTGCAGAAAGCTGCTCAGATTGGGTTGGTTCTTTAGTTAAATAACAGTTATCTTTATATATAGGTTTCCCGGATGATTTCGCACAATGTGATGATATTTGTAAACATAAATTCCATTTGTAGTATTCCTTGTTTTCACTTTTCACAAAACCTAACGTTCAATTTAGTTTTTTTTTCATATTCAAATAAGTGAATGATCATACGACTTATTTATGAGATTACAAATACTTATTAGGCTTTCCGTTTGATATATGCAGGCCGTTTTCAACGTTTGGTCAATCGATTTTGCGCGTTAAATCCAATCTATCATTGTTACAATGCCTAAATTGAATATTCTTTTCATTTATGATAATCTTAATTTACACATCGCAATCCATATCAAACAAATAAATGTATTGTATGTATGATGTATGATGTATGTCTGTATGTGTTGTGTGTGTGGTCTGTATGTGTGATGTGTTGTGTCTTTCTGTCTTTATGTATGTATGTATTTAGTTATGTTGTCATGTATGTATGTATGTATGTATGTATTATGTATGTGCCCACGCACCCCCTACAAACCCCAATACTCCCACACACTTTCAGGGGACATTTGTTGGAGTAAACTGCTCAAAGAGTCGCATTGAAATGTACCTAAAATGCCTAAAAAAAAAAACTTCTGAGGGGTACACCCATACCTACTTTCACTAATCTTCTGTATAAAATGTGCATGTGTCCGTATGAACGTGAAACACCCAAAAATCACCGAAGTGCATTACTTGTAACTTATTTTACCCCACACGCCCACTGTATATATCTTTGTACGTATGTCACCCAACCACACATACAACAAAACACTGTATGTATTGCGAGACTACCCCACAATGTAATTTCTTGTTGGTACGTGTTTGCGTGTGGGTGGGTGGTGCGTGACTTTAATTAGCACGGTTATATTCGCATGTTGTTACATGCGAATATATTGTGCTGTTTAAGTTCCTCCGCCTCCGTCGTCGTCGTCGTCGTCTTCTTCTTCATACGCTTTGGTTTTTTACCTTCTTCTTCTTTTCTGCCAACCCAACCCTTTCTCTCCGATACAGCCAATCGGTCAGGAGAACCCCTGACCAGCCTACCCAGTTTGTAACATATTTGGAACCTTTGACCCTCTCGTTGGGGTCACTTGGGCCGATTAAAGGGGCACTCGTCGGAACTCCTAAAAATGCATCTTCTGCCACATAATAAATGCTATGACCACCCAGATGTTGTCAGAAGACGCACGGACCCCGACCATTCTAGGGTGTACCCAGAGTTGGGGTCAAGGTCACGTGGGCCGATTAGAAGGGGCATTCGTCGGAACTCTTTAAAATGCATCTTCTATACTACAAACACAAACAAACCACCCGTGATTGTGACTTGGCTCCGTCATGTGACTCGACGTTAGTCGGTGTCTCAGGGTTGTACACAGATTTTGATCAAAGGTCATTAGGGGTCACTTCCGGTCTGAATGTGAAAAATCTTCAAAAACTCATATTAGCTAAATGGCAGTTAGCATGGTCACGTGGACCCAAGCATATGAAGCAGCTTAATACCCTTCACCAAAGTTTGTGCTCAACATGGGGTCAAAGGTCACTAAAAGGGTACTTCCGGTCTATGTAAAAAAAATAAAAAAACCTATTTTCTTTTATGTAGGTAGCATGGTCACGTAACTCATGCATATGAAGCTTGAGACCCTTCACAACATTTGCTCACATGGGGTCGTATGGTCATTAAATGGGGACTTCCCTCTTAATGTGAAAAATCTTCAAAAAATCATAGCTCATATATGCAAGGTACATGGTCACGTACCCTCATGCATATGAAACAGCCTGAGACCCTTCACCAACATTTTGTGCTCAACCTGGGGGTCAAAGGTCCATTAAAGGAGGATGCTTCCGGTCCTTATTAAAGAAATAAAAATCATATTTGCTTTAAGTATAGCACTGGTCACGTGACTAATGTATATGAAGCAGCTTGAGACCCTTCACCAACCCAACATTTTGCTCAACATGGGGTCAAAGGTCATTAAAGGGGACTTCCGGTCTTAATGTGTGAAAAATCTCAAAAAACAGCTCATATAATGCAAGGTAAGCATGGCAACGTAGCTCATGCATATGAAACAGCCTGATACCCTTCACGCAACATTGTGGCTCACATGGGGGTCCTAGGTCTTAAAAGGGAACTTCCTGTCTTAATGTAAAAATCTTCAAAAAATCATAGCTCATATATGCAAGGTAGCATGTGTCACGTAACTCATGCATATAAAAGGCTTGAGACTCCTTCACCAACAGTGTGCTAAACATGGGGGTCAAAGGTATTAAGGGGCATTTTGCATGGCATGCATGTTCTGCACATGCCATATGCGAAGATACCCGTGTGTGATAAACACAACTGTGGGCCGTCTAGTTTGACTTGTCACTTTCCTTCTTCAAACAAGGCCTCGGTAAAGCAAGACATGGAGAAAAGAGACTGTCATGTAGGCCCTAGTTCAGTATTCTTGTAACATACAATTGATGAAAGATGTTAGTGTTTATTATATTTAAAAGCTGCGAAACGATTGCTACTGCGAATTCGAATGAACAGAAATTTTTAAAAACGAAAAAACATGATTGTGATGTCCATTCAAATTCGTTACGAATACGAATACCAATATATGAAATGAGTGTACAATTGGGTAAACCGTACGCCGTTTTTTATCATTTGCTAAATGGAAAACGTGATTATCAACGGTTTATTCCATTTCGCCACGAAATCAAAATACAATTTTACAAATATTATATGCCACATTGTGCGAAATCGCTCGGGAAAAAGGAGAAAAACCTAAATATACACCTTTTTATTAAACTTTTAACCCACATTAAAAATATAGAAAGCATTCACATATGTAGCGCAATAGAAAAGTTTTGCTTGTACTGTTGGTCACTAGTCTTGCTCACCATCAAACCCCGACGAATTGTTTAGCAACACAAGGAAAGGTTACAACCAGAATGAACTGGCGTACCGGCGGGAATGGCGGGTCGTTTTTAAACCTGATAATGTAATGATAAGAACGACTTTGAAATTTCGACGTTGCCTGATGCCCTAACCACAGAGAGACCTTCAAAATTGCTATGAATCACAATACAAGCCCTTTAAACACGATCGTAATAATTATTGGTTTCTTTACCGATGATGTCAGAAGAAAAAATCAATACTAAAACAAAATAAGTGCAGAAAGAAACCTGATTTAAATAAGGTTCTTGGGGAACGAGCTGCTAGAAATGATAAACATTTAAAAGTTACTCTATCTTTTTATTAGGGTTTTGAGGTAACGTAAGTTGCATTTCTTAACCATACGTGTTTTGGGCTGTAAATTTAAATCTTGACGCCCTTGCCGATTTTATACACATACCTCATGGCAGTAATACTTCCCTTCTGTTAGGACGACTAACAAGAATAGAATTTAAGTAATTAAGCTAATTGTTGTCTGCAACAAGGCAGAATTATCATGATTTATGTACGTGGTAACGTAGGTTTCACTTAAGTATGCGACAGCCTAAATCATTTTTGTTGAGGCCATAAATTTAATCAATATATTCAATTTTTTTCTATTTTCCAAATACAATTATGGACTATAAATTTCATTGATAATAATGCTTCAAATTAATTTGCATCTTGAACAGGAAACAATGACATGAAAATGAACTATTTGTATTTGCGACATGGTGTTTGACTAGAAACTTGTAATACAACTTAATTTGTTTGAAATATACAATTACTTAAGAATTCCAAACATGTTATATATTTGTACTTTTATAAATGTTCACTTACGAAAAGAAAGTATCTGTAACAGAAATGATTTTTTTAGTGGAAAAACGGGAATTTAATTTGCGACACGGATTTCCAACTTAGCCGATTTAATGGTTTGACCCTGTATTCACTTTATGGAAGCGTTAATTAATCAATACCATAAAGGAAACATAGGACAATCGGTGACAACCTTTTGCGGTTTAAAACTTGGTCTCTCTTTGTAGACCCAAATAAAGAATTGTTAATTGTAGGCCTTAATTTTTCAAATCTTGAAAAACGTTTTTCAAATAAAAATTCCATTATCACTGGCGTTTACACCTTTAAGATTACTCATTTATTGACATAACCATAGACGTACCGTTGTGATCATTTTGGGGGAGTATTTGCTTTAGTTGGCTGCCGTGCATTCCCAAATGGGAATCTGTGGATAAGGGAAAAGCTGACTACTAATTCAAAAGACTGTACCTTGGCCTAATGTTTATACATAACGATTGGAATTATCTTTGCATCAAATTAAGATAATGAAATAGGCTTTCGAATGATACCACATATTAGACATATTTATTGAAAAATTCAAAAATGGCGGACCACTCAGTGTAAATCTTTTTTTGACTCACACTGTAGTTGGGGGCGGGTATTGGAAGACAAGGGTTGTTTAAGATCGACCAAATAGCCATTAAACCTGACAACAATTGTTAATTTTGATTTTTCCCCCACTGGAACCATGTCTACCTGACATTTTCTCATCAACAACCAGAAGTGAATACCTACCACCCCTTGGACATTCCTTATTAAACATCCATACTTCAGGTTCAGGCGAAATGTAAGTTTTCAGCAACTGTCGAACGCTTGGAATTTTTTGAAATCCGGAACATTTCGGTGCAGAGTTAGTGCCAATTTTCATGCTCATAAGTTTCCAAACCGTTTATATTAAAGAACACGTTTCAAAGGTCAAGTCTTTATTTTCTTATTTCGCCATTGGCACCGTGAAAGCGAGCACAATATCTGAGCGATAAATGGTATTCGCTTCATTTCTGGAAATATTGTTGATATATACAGCTATAGAATACTTAAATTACCATGTATACAGTGGCGTACGACCAGGGCAGGGGGGCAGATGCCCCTCTGGCCGAAAAAGAGGGGACGATGGACCCAAATATGCATTTTCATCCCTCTTGTACAGGGAATTTCGACCCAATTTCAGGCCTAAATTTGGGCAAAATAAGTAAATTCGGCGATTTTCTCGCGCTACGCGCGCATTCAGTCAACTTCAAACTTAATTGGTAGCAAAATCACCGGGACCGGACTTACAAAATTTTGCCCCCTCTGGCGGGACGACTTGGAAATTTGCCCCCTCTGGATTGACTGGCGCGGGTATACGCCACTGCATGTATTAATGATTGAAAGTGGAAAGGAACTAATTTGCATCTTGGTGTAATGTGGATGAAAGGGTATAACCCAATTTTAACCAAGCTGCATTTAGACAAAGCTTACAATCATGGGCTTAGGAAGATTTTCAACTTGTGAGGCTGAACCCCAGTCAAAATGCTTGTTGAACTGATGGGGGTCCATTGAAAGCGTAGCCACCGGGTCTAGGGCAGAGCCCCTATAGGGCGAAATGCCCTGAAGATGTAGGTCTTGTTTATCACATACAAAAAAATGGCTGGAGGAAAACATGGTTAGGGTATTTGGGACATTTATGGCGCTATCCTGAAAATGTGTATGTTTTAAAACTTTTACATCACTTTCACCTCTTTAATTATTGAGGCTCGAAAGGTACTGGCCCCCACCACCACCACCACCACCAAAAGTAATAAGGAACGAGTTAGGTTCGCCAAATGAAAACTGACGTTTGAATTTCCTGCCAACTAATTAACAAGACCACTAATGCAGATTACGAGCTTAATTCAAATTCAAACAAGGCCATGTTCTGACTGGCAATGTGCCTAAATCAAAAATAGACAAGAGCGCGCCAAGAGAGGTCTATACCGTATTGCATTAAGCAATCAAATGACGGTCGGACGCGTATTTTCCTAAATCAAGATCTAAAATAAGAGGGATTTCTATGTTTGTTAAATTCTGAGGAATTAACCTAACATATCACGTCACCCACCCCAACTACAGGAAGAGTGTGACACCTCTGCCTGCAACATCAAGTAATCACCTGAATGGTTTAACCATAGTCTAGAGTGTCTTTTAAACGGTCAGCGGTGACCTGTTATTTGAAAGTCTGCTTTGTACAGGGTATCTCAGAAATAACCTTACTCAATGACATTGGGTTTTTAAGCGGGATACAACATTATCAACTAATAACGTGTTTACCAATGTTAATCTGAACTGTATTGAGTATCACTGGTGATAAATAATGACATTTGAGATTATCCTGATTGAAAGATCAATAAATAGGTTTGTGCTCGGCACTGGTTTTGATTTCATGTCCGAAACTGTGTTTGTATACTAATTAGAGAATAAAGGGATGTTTTTAGCCCTGCCGAGTATCTATCGTGTCATATCACACGGGCGACAGCATTATTTTAAGTAGAACAACGAGGCGCAGCCGAGTTGTTTTACGCGAAATAAAATAGTGATGTCGCCAGTGTATGCGATGATACACGGCCAGAGGCTAAAAACAAACCTTATATCATTCTTTAACATGTATTCACAAAATAAGAAGCTATACGGTTAACATATTACTGAAATTGTGATAGATTTTACCCAACGAACTACCCAGGCTTTTTAAATCGAGCAGTCCGTTGTTTTGATCAAAAAGGTTTTTCTGAGTAACAGATCCAAATATTTTAAGTACTCACGAAATATTTCAACTCCTGTCAGGAGTCTTGTTCAGCTCTGGCGACGACACAGCTGAGCAGACCTATTATAGATGATTGAGTTGAACGTCATCCTTGTTGAGATTAGGTTGCCGATTTGTGATCAGCTGGTCGTAGATGTTGTTTACTTATAGCCCCCTCATCTGAATATTTCGTTCGTGAGTACTCTTAAAATATTTGGATTTACTCAGAAAAACCTTTTTGAATCATTCATTCTACGACCTGATGATATATTCCAAGTGTTAAGAAGACATACGGACCCGTACCGTCAAGAAGCTCGAATGTAAACTCGAAAAGAAGATATCCAGAGTTAAGAAATCACCGCGTATTTACATTACGATGGTCGTGATCAAGCCTAACCACCCAGTTTACAACTTGAAATGTCCCATAAATACAGCAAAGCACGGGAGATAATACAGAAAGCGTAAAAAACCTTGTAAGAGAGCGTAGCAGAGTCCATACAACAGACTAGATCAGTTAGAAAGAGAAAAATCGCAAGTTTTGATGGATTTAAACTCCGCGGCTTCCCTGCAACGTAAACAAACCCATCGCTTGAACATCTCGCACAATCTCGCGAGAAAACATTCCAAGATGGTCTGCTCCCGTCAAGAAACGCGAGCTCGAAGACTGGCATCAAAACACAGCCTTGCAGAAGAAAAGAGGACGGTCGAGAGAAAGGAATGGACGATTGATTCTCAGTGGTAACCAGCTCAAGAAGTGAGGTGATCAATTTGGTCGAAATCAAGGTAACCTGATTGCGCAAAATAAGCTCTTAGTCGCGGTTTAATTTTGCCATATCTCCTCTCCCTATGCCGTGACCATCCATCAATAACAATGAGTATAGTGTCGCCTGCGAAAAACGTGTTGGAAACTACCGGCCGGCGGCGAGGCCAGCACAACTCAGAGCGGAGGTAGTAGGCACTCTAAAATCGCTAAACACCAAATCAAATGTCAGCAAAGATGAGAGAAAAGCCAATCAAGCAACTTTCTAAGGAAAAGTCGATCTGGTTTACCAGCTTATAAGGGCAAAGCCACATTCATTATAGGACACGGCAGAATATGAGGAAAAGATGCCACCCATGTTAATGCCAACAAATACCTCTGTCAAGTTGGATAAAGATCCCACGCCAAAGTACAAAACGTTGTCCGCATCCTCACTAAGCTCGAAAAGGAAGAAAAATAAGAAACCGAAGAACAAGAATTTCCTGTTTCCCGACTGCGGAAATCTCGTGCCTAGGAATGTAGAACGGGTGCCCGAATATCCACAAAGATGGCACAACCTCCTTCCGCCCAATCATAGACTACCCAGTATCCATTGCCTACAATGTTTCCAGGTCTTTAGCGGACAAATCCCTTAGTCCTTTAGTTGGGAAAAATGGTCAACACGGTCTGAACTCCAAACAGTTGGCTGAAGACTTATCGGAAATAAAAGTAGAAGATCATGAATACCTTGTGTCACACGATGTGGTCTCCCTTTTCACTAACACACCTATAGAACCTACTCTAGACATTATCCGGCGCAACTTGAAGAGATCCAGCATCTCCGGTATGAACCAGGCTCCCAGTTGAAGATCTCATGATCAATTTTGTTCTCACCACCACTTATTTCAGTGCGAGGGGAGACATCTACCAACAGAAAAAGGTGCAGAGATGGGCAGTCCACTCAGTCCCATTGCAGTAAATCTTTCTATGAATGGTTTGGAGGAAGAAGCGTTGAGAACTGCACCGGAGGGCTGCAAACTCGTATTTGAAGCGCTATTTGACGAGTGCTTGATGTATCAACAGAGGGGAAATTGACAACATCACTAACCACCTCAACCAAGTTGCACCACAGGAAACATCACTTTCACTTACGAGAAAAAAAGTAAGGGCAGCATTCCCTTCCTAGACACAATGACCTCTAGAAAAACGGATGGTAAACCCCTGAAAATTGACATCCCTCTCGCAAGCCACCCCCACCAACCATACCTCAATTCAATTCGCACCACCCTTTGCACCAGAAATTTGGGTGTTGTGATGACTCTTTTTAGACATAAAGGATGCCATCATAACTGAGGAGGAAGACAAGGAAAATGAAGAAGGTATCGTCACACAGGCCCTCGCCAATTGCGGCTACCCGGATTGGGCGATCACAAAGTAAAACAGACAAAGCTCGAACCTAAACCCAAGAAAGAAGCCCGCTACTGCCAATCAAGACAAGAACAGGGGCTTAGTAGCTGTCCCTTATGTTGAAGGCCTAACTGAAAGGGAATGTCTAGGGTCTGTTAAGAGCGGGGTTTCTTGCCTCCCCACTATGAACCCCACCTCACCCTCCGGGACCTTGTCGTCCACCCCAAGGATGAAAGAGATCCCTTCAAACAGCTGAGTCGTATATGAAATTGGCTGCAAGAGCTGCCCTAAATCGTATATTGGATAACGGACGTCTTTTCAAACTATGTTGAAGAAAACATGCCAGAGACTGGAATAAAATGCAGTGTAAAATCTTTCACAAGATCAAAAAGAAGCTCACACAGAATATATAATCGGATCGCGGAGAAACTCAGCTCCATTGCCTACCCTTTCTAAAAAAACCATGTCAATTGGTTGGGATGAGGCTGAATCATTGATCACGAACCGCACAAAACTACACGCTGGCTGAAAGAAGCCAACTTGATTAAAAGCAGAGGGGCAATACACCATGAACAAAGATAAGGGGGCTTATAAGTAAACAACATCGTACGACCAGCCTGATCACCAATCGGCCAACCTAATATCAACAATGATGACGTAACTAATCATCTATAAATGGTCTCCTCAGCTGTGTCGTTCCCGCCAGAGTGAAACAAGACTCCTGACAGGAGTTGAAATATTTCGTGAGTACGTTAAAATACTTTGATCTGTTCTCGACAAAAAACCTTTTGATGATTCATTCTACATCCTGAGATAATTCCAGTTCCGTTTTTCGATTGGCCCAGCCGTGCTTATTCGTAAGCGCGTTGACGAATACGCCGCTGTACCGTGTGTGTAAATCGTAGACATATACACGGCTAAGAACCTATGAAAAACAATCTTTAAGAAGTTCTCATATACATCTAATACATCTATCAAAATAATACAAATTGCATTCAATATCGTCTATAGCACATTTGTGTATATTATTATAACTATAATATAAATGCACGTATTACTGACGTTTAGGCAGCATCCCCATCCAACACCTGGGATATCTTTCATTGAGTTAACGACTTTGAGCGAGGTCTGGTTAACTGTGTGTTATTTTTGTTAGCACAGAGCATAAATGAAGTGGTAACAGATGCACTTAAAAACCGAGGTCATGATCCCTTGGACTGTTTTCGCGTCACATTACTTGCGCGTGTGTGCTGCGTATCCCTGCGTCCGGCGTAAGAGTATTTCTCTTACGAGTTGTCATGGTGTTGCTTGTCGCAGACGTATTTGCAGTGAGTCCAAGGGTTCTGAACCAAGTACAGTTGGTCTGTAGCCACCGATGCTGAATTATAATCCTACCGCATAGTTTTTTTTTTTTCCTTGCGTTGTGAAATAACTAAGTAGTTTAATGTAATAATACACCTGATTTATGTAAACATTTTTTTCATTGTGACATGAATAACTCTTTCATGACCACAAACTCCAATTTGGTGTTGAAGATTCTCAATTGTTCATTCAAAGGTCATAATAATAATAATGTACTTTGGTAAGTCCAGTATTCATTCCTGTTCTTCCAATACAATTGATACTTGGCGAAGCAACACATCTGCGTGCTCTGTCTTCTACCGTATAACCTGAGCAGCACATTGTATCATCCTGGATGGGATTACTCTCTTGAACACGTTTGTCTCATGTGAATGATGGTCCTCTGAGGTTGCCCTTCGTATACTCTTGACAGAATGAAATCCAAAAAAACAAAGGAATCTGATTTTGGTTTTTCAGTCCTAACTTTGTTATTCGTAAAGGTAATAGCACCACACACATAATAAAGCATATTTTGTAATTACATCTATTCCGTTTTTCCGACGGATACTTTGTAATTTAGGACATGGTCACAAAGCAGTTACGACATTTGCTGAATTTTTTGCTGTCTGGACCCAGGGGGTGTTTTGAATCAATCCCATGATGCATACCAATGTGCCTATACCATATTGTACTAAACACATGTCAGTACTTAGGGATAAAAGTGTTCCAAAAGTTTAAGAACCACAAGACATTTCATAACATGCAAAAATTCCTAAGTACTAACACTTTGTGGACTTTTATGTGATCACATGACCCTATTGAGGTGAAATTTCCCAGAACTGGTGCATTGTGGGATTGACTCAAAACACCCTCTGGTCGGGACCCAAAGATTACCAAGAGTTAGAGGTTTCCATAGCTTTCACATAGGCGCTGCTTCAGCAGAAGCAATTATCTGATGCTCAAATCACTCACCAGAGCACTCGGACGCATTCACAAGATGCATAAGGTAAACTGAAGATAATCTAAGTGAAAGTAGGTAGAATAGCACAGCTGCCATACAAATAACAGTCACCAGCTACTTAAATGTGCTTGTTCCGATTTTTGTCTATTTCGTTCTATACTTGTTATATACACACAGACCATCAGGTACCATGGGGAACAAATTTGCGGTTTTTATGCTAGACGCGATAATGTATAGTGCAACGCCCTATTCACTACTGTGCTAATATTGATGGTTAACCATTAAAACGGTATTTTTTCATCTGTATCTTGGGAAAGAAATGGATTTGAAAGCTGAAATTTCAGGACAACATGATGATGAGAAAAATATGGCCTTTGCATCTCATATCAAAATTGACACTACTTCCGGGTAAATCAGGGGGGTTCTAAAGACGATCGGAACAAGCACCTTTAATGTTTCGCAAGGAGCATTACTCTTATTGTGTGTGCTGCATCCACAGAGCGTTAGTTCGGAACACCGTTATGCGTTAGGTACAACTTTTACCCACGAAGCGTTAGTTTCCTAACGCCCCTGAGGCAATACAGACACCATTATTACACAGAGCAGTTGAATCCCGTAATTGGCATGTTATTTTTTGCACCAGGCGATTTATATGCGTATATTATGCAATTTCTTATATAGTGTAGGCTATTATGTCATAAATACAGCCGTCGTGTTTTTTTTTTTCTGTTAAAAGCAAAACTCCACTTGATTCTTTGTCCTTTGAGTGTCCTTTGACTTATTGGAAAAAAATATCTTGGAATTTTTTCAAAACTTTTTAGGGTGTCAAATCCAAGATGGCCTCAAAAATACACCAATTCCATTATAATTGGTATTCTGAACGCAATCTTCTTCTTCCAGTACAGTGCTAACTTCATCAATTGAAGACTAGAGCACTTGGTGGGTGTATGATGCAAGCTGGCGGCGAAAAAAAATACACCTTCTGTGTTGTTTTCTTTTGAATATTTGACTGCTTGGGCTTTGACAGCATAATCAGTAGAGTGTCCAATCACAACACTGCGTGGGAAGAAGGACACTTTGTGATAGTCTCTGAATGGAATATGGAACATTGTTAGCCTGCGAGTTTTCGGTCCTGGTAGGTGCACTATGATTTTTGGAGGTCAGGTACTTGTTTGCGTCGACAGCAACCAGGTTGTGGTGGATCTTATACATCATGGTAAGTCTAGCATGTCTCCTCCTGTCCTCCAGGGTCGGCCACGAAAGTTGTTGCATCATGGCTTTAACACTACTGGTTCTTCTATAGTTACTGAGGGTGAGTCTAGCAGCACGCCGTTGGACTTTCTCTACCTTTTTTTAATAGGACGTCTGAAGGTGGGTCCCAGACTGGGCTGCTATATTCCAAGATAGGTCTGACAAGTGACTTGTAAGCTTGTTCTTTCAACTGCTGATTTTGAATGTTGATATTACGACGAAGGAAGTTGAGCGTGTTATTTGCTTTTGAAATGATGTTGTCAATATGCTTGTTCCATCTGAAGTCTCTGGTAATAGTAACTCTCAGGTACTTCGCCTGATCTACATGTTTCAGTTGGTGACCATTGATGGTATAAGGATAATGGAAGATGTTCTTTTTACGAGTGATGTTAATTATTCTCGCATTTATCTGGATGAAACTCCATCATCCAGGTCTTTTCCCACTGTGAAGGGTGTCCAAGTGTTGTTGGAGGAGCTCGGCATCACCTTCACTATTTACTGTAAGGTAGATCATGGTGTCATCTGCGAAGAGCCTAGTGGTTGATGTTAGATCTTCAGCAATATCATTGATGTAGAATAGGAACAGGCATGGACCAGCACAGATCCTTGTGGCACGCCAGAGTTGACGGGTACGCTATCTGAACTGGCACCGTCGACCACTACAGCCTGCGTCCTGTTATTAAGGAAGTCCTGGATCCATCGGTTAGCCTCACCGTCGATACCATACCACTGCAGCTTTTCTATAAGCCTCAGATGACCGACTTTGTCAAAGGCTTTTGAAAAATCAAGTACGCAGATATCGGTTTGTAAGCCATCTTGCATGTTGTTCACGATGTCATGGGCAAATTCCAAAAGCTGAGTTTCGCATGATCTTTTGTTGCGAAAGCCATGTTGGAGATTATAGAAGGATGTTTGTGTTGGCATGCGTGTGTCATGATGTTACTACACAGGATATGTTCCATAAGTTTGGATGCGATACAAGTGGGGCTAATTGGGCGATAATTCGCAGGATTATATTTCTGGCCTTTTTTAAAGATGGGAGTGACATTAGAGTGTTTCCAGTCAAGAGGCACTTTCCCTTCTGCTAAGGACTTCCTGAAGATAGTGGTCAGAGGTTTGGCGATAATATCTCTCAGTTCCTTCAGGACTCTTGGTTGAATGTTATCGGGACCTGGAGCTTTACTAGGGTTTAGGTCCTTCAGAAGCTTCAGTACACCAGCCTCCGTGATGTTAATAGGTGGCATGGACGGTACTCTGGTAGAAGGTGGAGTTCCACAAAAGCTGTTTTCCTGTGTGAAGACTGATTGGAACTGTCGATATAGAGCCATAGCTTTTTCTTTGGCATAAACAATCAGCTTCGCAACAACTCCTCAGGGGGACACACCATTGAAGTTAGCCTTTTTATGCTTTATGAAGGTTCAAAACATTTTCATACTACCATAAGGTGTTAAGTCTGAATACTGGGGGCTGATGATACTCTCCACATATTTCCAATAAGATCGTCTAAGGTCCCTTCCCTTTGAACACTCTTCTTCAGTACTTGAAACTTCAGTTCATCCCTCACCTTCCCATGTTTTTTGCTAGCTTTATCTCACCTCCTGATCTTACTTTTGAGATTTGCATCAATCCACGAGAGCGAGCCTTTACTTTTAGTTGTCTTGTGAGGAATGAAGAGTTGGATTCCCTCGAGTAGGCCGTCCTTAAAAAAAAGGTCCACAAATCATTTACAGATGATGTTGCTTCAGCCTCGGCAATAGTTGCTTTAAGCCTTTCAGTATGTTGACGCAGACCATCACATCCAGCTTTTTTATATAAGGGAATTCTACGAGGGATCTGCTTTTTACGTGCTGGTTGACATCCAACTCATATACAGCCTGGTATCAGCCTCGCTGATACCAGGAATGACTTGAGTTCTGTTGATATGGTTCGGTCTGTTGGTCATGATGAGATCCAGGGTGTTGTCGAGTCTAGTTGGCTCTTCAACGAGTTGTGTAAGGCAATTGTCGTCTAATATGTCGAGAAATTTAATATGAAGGTGTGGATAGGGTGCTCCAGTCTTCAAAGACTTAGTTTTCCAATCCCAACCAGGAAAATTAAAGTCGCCTGCTTCAAGAACGATATTACTTGTTCTGCTGCTAATTTTGGACAATGCTGAATCAAAATCCTCCAGGGCAACTTCGTCTTTCTGTTTAGCACGGTAACAACCTCCAATATACAGAGTCTTACACCCTGTAATATTTACCTTAACCCAAACAGCTTCAGATGTAGATGTTTCTAAAGTCTCTTCTCTAATGCTAATAAAGTCGCTATTTACGGCCCCAATAACACCACCGCCACCATTGACGGTAGGTTATCACGCCTATGGATGGTATACTGGGGACTGAATAGTTCGGCATTGCCAATTGTGCTCTTGAGCCAGGTTTCCGTGGCAACAATAACATCAGGCTTGGTGCCATCAATCAAGTTGTAAAACTGACCTTTTTTATTTTTCAGAGATTGGCAGTTGACATTGAGGATTCTCAGGGGTCTAGGTCCTGAGGATGAACTTCTTCTTCTTGCGAATGAGGCAGCAGCTAAATATGTTGTAAGCGTTGGAGCCAACTCACTGTTGATTGGTTGGGGTTTGAGAAATCTGTTTCCACCGGTGGACGAAAGGTAGGGCACTCATTGAGAATGTGATCCGCAGTCTGTGATGGAGTTCTTGGCAGGCTGGCGATGGCCGCAGCCCCCATCGGTGCATATTGCTATTGAAGCGACCGACTCCGTGCGAATCCGGTCAAAAAGTGACCATTCCTTGCGTGGGAGATTGCTGCCAGGTGGTAGTTCTGTCTTAGGTGTAATAGAGAGTTGATCTGGTCTTGGAGTATCTAGCCCGGCAGTATTCCAATGGTCTTAAGATGTTGAATGGGGAACTGGAGAGTTTAGCAGCGTGTCGGCAGAAAGGTCGGCGAGAGCACAGTCTCTGTCTACCAAGTTGGTGTGAATCTTTGACAGTGTTATGCAGCAGGTGTTTGTTGTCCAGCAGGGCCTTATTCACTAGTTTGTGCGTGTGGTGTTCTCTCCGAAGTACTGCAGGTGCAATGCCTGAGAGCACTGGTAGGAATATTAATTCAGATGGAGTAGGACGGAGGCAGCCAGTGATGGTTCTCAAGGTCTCGTTGAGTACTGTGTCTAGCTTCTTTATGTGAGAGCTGTTGCACCATGCTGGAGCGGCATATTCAGCAGTCCTGTAGACCAGAGCCAAGGCAGTGGTGCGTAGGGTCGTTGAGCTGACACCCCATGAGGATCCAGCAAGTCGGCACAGGAGGTTATTCCTCGAAGATACCTTGGCGCATACGGATTCGAGGTGCTGCCGGTAAGTAAGCTGCCGGTCAAGCTTCACTCCCAAGTAGGTTGGTGTAGGATTGTATGGCAGAGGCGCTCCATTGAGGTTGATTTGAAGCTGGCGATGAGCCTCTTTGGTGTTGAGGTGGAAGGCAGTAGCAGTGGTCTTTGCTTCGCTCAGCTTCAGTCTCCAGGTCTTGAGATATGTTGCAAGTAGGGCCATGTCTGAAGTAAGTGTGCTTTCTACTTCTGTCCAGTTGCTGTCCGAGTGGAGGAGGGAAAGATCGTCGGCGTAGCCATATTGTCTAGATGTTGTTTGAGGTAAATCGCTGATATACAAGGTAAACAGCTCGGAGCCAATAGTACAGATCCTTGTGGATCCGTTCCTCAGACGACGCAGACGACTACTCTGCCCATCACTGGTCTTGAGAATAAAGCTACGGTTTGCGAGTATGTTACATATGAATTGTACAAGGTGACGATCCGGGATGGTCCTGAGAAGCTTGAGTGTCAGCCCGGTGCCACACGGTGTCGTATGCTGCAGTAAGGTCCATCAAGATAACGCCTGCCTTACGGCGCTTTTCAAACCTTTCCTCAATATCATTTGTGAGTTTTACAATCTGGTGGACAGTGCTCCGGCCACGTTGAAATCCTGCTTGTTCGTCAGGCAGATGGGGTTCGACGACGGGCTCCAGCCGGGCCAGGATCATCCTCTCAAGGAGTTTGAAGGAGGACACAGTAGTGATATTGGGCGCTAGTTCTTAGGGTTGTCGACAGGCTTGTTTAGTTTGGGAGTGCGATGATAGTAGCTCTCCTCCAGATCTTGGGAAAGGACTGGTTGGATAGGGGCAACGTGTAGAACTCCTGGAAGCCAATCTAGACATCGTGGGCCGCATTGCACGAGGCACTCTGCAGGTATGTTATCAGGGTCCTGGCCAATTTTCCACTTTTAGGTTGGGCTGATAGCAAGATAAGGCTCATCTAGTGAGAAAGATGCTGAAAGTGACCCATCCACGCCGGTGGCTCGACGAAGTTTGGTGAATCTCTTTTTTTACAGAGCGAGTGTGATCCTTATCAATGTTCTTGAAACGACCATTTGCAAGGAGTGCTCAGCAATTGAGTTTGCAGTCACCATGGTCACTGGACATTTCGATGGTTTGGAAATTCTGCCGGTGAGGCGGTTAATGGTCTTCCAGGCCTTCCTGCTGGAGTGGGTGAAGTCGATTCCTTGGACCGTCTCCGCCCAGCGCTCACGGCGTTTCCTGTCCAAGCCCTTTGTCAGGTCTGAAATCCTTGGATGAAGCTTCTTCCCCGGGTTCAGAATTCAGGAAATCATTGTAAAGAGTATCACATTCCTCATCCCAGATGGGATATAACTGCGACTACAGCCACGTGGGATGGTGTTCTTTGCTATATTAATAAAGAGTGACACAGTGGCTTGTGTAAGTATTGTCCAGGTTGGAGGAGGTTGGTGTCGGGAGGTTGTGCACTTCTGAACCATCAGGTTCTTGACTGGTCGCCAGTCTGTGCCTTGCGGAAGTTCCACCTTTTCACTGGCTTTGTTGGTACAGGCTTCGCAAGGCCTCCTGAGCGATCAGTGATGGTCTGTGTTGGGACTCGGAAAGCGGTCGAGAACAGTTTGGGTGAATGGAGATGGTGTCCATGTTTTTGCAAAAGCAGGTCCATGGTTTTTGTAGAACGTATTCCACCTACCAGATTGAAAGTGTCCCTTGTTGCTTGGGGTCGTGCAAGACGTTGTACATCGGATTTTGAGCCCAGTCCTCTAGGGTAGCTCCATCAGGGTTGGTTTTCCTGTAGCCCCCGTAAATGCTAATGACTGTTAAAGACGCCAGCGTAGATGCAAAGTGCACCATAAGTAGGTAGAATCTGCTTGAAGCCGGGTGTTAGGTGGCTTGTAGACTTTGGTGACATGAACAACCTGCAATTATGGGTTGTTCCCATTCCAGAGTGGAGTCTGCAGGTGAGGTTGCAATTTGTTCCATTGGGCTGAGTTACTAGCAAAGGTGGCAATCCCGTGGGTAAGCGCTCTCGGTGTGTGCAGCTAAGGTGTAGCCTCTTGAAGGAGAATCGCAGTGACTTTATGCTTATGTGTGAGGTGTTCGATGATGTTTATCTTTGCCCTGATGAGACCTTCAACGTTTAGTTGGAGCACTGAGGATGAACGAGGATTTGACTGGTGAAGAAGATGCCTTAGGTTGGCCCAAGTTTTCATCTGAATTTATTGAAGTGAAACTAAGGTCACTATTGCTGGTATTACTAAGGATACTATCGCGATTTACAGAATTTATATCATGCAGATCAAAAAGGGTACAGCTGAGTCACACAAGAGCATATCCCAACAAACACTATATTACCAATCTTTCTAGGAGGAGTCACTCACATTTTGGCAACTTATATGGTACCATGTCTCGCATTCTTCGCACATAATTCTATACTTGTTCCTTACAAGCGCCACACAGGTAGGCGGTTGACACGGAATCACATGATTCAGGAACATAAGTTTATTGGTGAAACTGAGACTGAGTTATCAGAATTTTCATGCAAGTTATGTGTAGATGGACCCGGATTGATTTCAACGTCACGGAGAGGAGAAGGCACACAAAAATTGGTAGAATAAGTAACACACTTGTTGGAGGTGGAACTAGCAAGCGATTGGGTGAATTTTACCGGGTTTATTAAGGCAAATTACGAAGGTGAAAGAGCATTCCAGACAGGGCTTTGGTTGTAGGTAGCACAAAGATTTTTCATAAACCACAAAGTACATAGAGTTAAACCCAAATGTTTTTTTTTTTTAGCGTACATGAGACATGATGATAGCCATTTGGTGCACATGAAAAAGTCCGCAACGCTTACCTCGGATAATTCGATGAAGCCCAGAAACCCCTTACCGTACAGAGGGTAGTATGATTTGTAAAAATCACAAGGCAGATGAAAAATGCAGAATCTTCGCTCCCATGCATTCCAGCAAATAATAAGAGCACTCGCTGGATGTATGGTTTCAATACCAAGGTTGTTTGAAGTCATCATATATAACAGTAGTTGTCAAATTCGGCAGAATCAGTATGAGTTGAGTTGTACGGTCAAATGTGAGGTCCAAATGTGAGGTCCAAATTTACGACAAACACTCTAAAAATTTTGTTACTCAACCTGAGTAATTTTTACTCCTTATGGTAGTTAAAATGTCACAGCTTCTTTTGTTGAGTAAATTGACTTCAACAAAGGTTGAGTTAGCAGTATATCTGCCTTGTAGTAAACATGTACTCAGTAAAAGAGTCAATATTTTACTCCCTTTACTCAAGAGTTGAGCTGTGACATTTTTTACTCAACAGGGCGGTAAAACTTTACTCAACCCACAAGGAGTAATACTTTGTACTGTATTTGATTAGATTTCTTGCTCAACCGGTGAGTAACATGTTTGACTCAATTGACATTGAGTAATGCAAATGCAGGTATAAAGGAAAATGTTTATTCATCAGAAAGCTACAAGTTGCTCACCAGGTTGAGTAAAATGGCTTGTTCAGTATACTCGAAACTTCAGATATTTTGATTTGATTTCTGTAATAGACTACACTTTCAAACATCAAAAGAACACAGGCGGTATTCTTGCTATTTAAAAAATAACACAAAAGCTACAAGGACAATTTTTATTACGTTTACCTTTTTCTTCGAAGGCCATGGTGGTTCAAAATCATGATATGTAGATGCACGCCTCACGTCGTGTAGTCGTGTACCGATTTACATGCACCAGTAAAACTATAGGCCATAGATTTGTCAGATTAATTGCAAATGCTGGCATAAATGTAACCTATAACTTTACTGAGCAATAGCGAATCCCCATTTGAATACACAGCGTTCACAGTGCAGTGATACATGCATCAACGATGAAAGGTTGCCGAACTCATAGCTTGATATCAGGTTCCGTAGACATAGTTGAGTTAATACGCCGGAATCTCGCCAAGTTCACAATCATGGCAAGTCCATTGCATCACCGCAATAATTATCATTATTTTCTGATTATAACTTGTTGATGTAAAATATCAGAATGACCAGCATTTACGCGACACACCAGCTTGTCACCTGCCACTGATATGTCCGCGGCAATTCTGGGCTGCACGTGTCTGAGTTCGTCAACGTTGCGTAAGATCAGAATCAACACGGTGTAAGTTCTGATCCCGTCACTGCGTCAAACTAATTTGTCACTCAACGTTGAGTTAGATTTCAAAACTGCTTTACTCAACATGTCTTTCACAATTTTACTCGGGTGAGGAGTAAAAGGGAAATTTGTGTTTTACGCCATGCTGATTAAATCTTGACTCAACCTTTTACTCAACACGCTTTACTCCCAGCACTGAGTAAAATAATTTTTAGAGTGTACCCATATTTTCAATACCAAAGAGTTCAAAAACAGCTAAATTCAGTGTAGCAGTCACATTAAACAAATAAAAACTTACCGTGTACCTGGTATCCAAGATGGCGTCCAAAATGGCCGCCAAAAAGTTATGTTATGAATATAAACGCTACATCAACACTAATCAAGATGAGAACCAGGATTCAGATAGCTTCAGATTCACGGGTGTATGTATATCTTGTGGTATTAGGAACCCACATCTGACATTTTTTTTTGTTAACAACCTTCAAATCCAAGATGGCGGCCAATATGGCCGTCAAAAGCGCTATTAACAGATACAAACTGGTAATTTAAGACAAACTACCTGAATTATTAAACTTATGGGGCAGTCAGTAACATGTATTAATACTTGAAGGCAGAAGAAACAAATTCCAACTATTTTGTTTTGCTAACATGTTTTGAATCCAAGATGGCACCCACCGTTAGTATACTGATAATAGTAAAATTTAAAATGATTTTCACATAGATCCATGTCATCATCATATTTTATTAACAAAATAAACACTTCGATGCATCCTTTGGACCCAAAGGAACTCATATTTACCATTTATGTTTTAAAAAAAAACACTTCAACATTAAGATGGCAGCTAATTTGGCTGCTATAAGCACTAGCAAAAAATCAATAGCAAAAAATGGCAATTTTTCATACCTACATTATGTTATACGAATTCGGAAATTTGAATATAAATACAAATGAAGCAACTATAGATACACCCTTTGACACAAGAAACTCATTCTACCATTTAAAGTTTTACTAATATGAATAAAAAGCAAGATAACAGCTAATATAAAACTTATTTTTTGTGTACGAACATTGAAACTTTTGATAAAAACTTGAATAAAACTCCAATATATTTGTATATACGCAAGATATATACTTTTACCAATTTTGTTAAATGTTTAAAATGCTTCAAATCTATAATAACCATACTATTAGTCATTGTGTTTTTCAATCATATTTACAAAACCTAAATGATAAAATGAGTTTGTGTCCAAAAGTGTTTATTTAGTTGCTTCATTAATTTAATATATATTTATTCAAATTTCCTAATGAAAATAACATATAAAATATGGAGATATATGTGTAGATATATGTAAAATATCGTCAGTTTTGGCTATTGATGTTCACAAAACTTAAATGATTTTTTGTGTCCAAAAGTTTATAGTTGCTTCGTTTATATTATGTTAAGAAAAAAAAAGGGTGGGCTATTGATAGTGACAATGGCCATATAAGTGACCATCTTGGATTTAAGGCATGTTAATTAAAACTTCTTGAATTTGGGTTTCATGTGTCCAAAAGTATGTATCTAGTTGCTTCTATACTAATGTGTAAAACACATTTATTAGGATGGTTATATATGAAAAATTGCCACATTTGGGTTTGAAGGATGTTAAAAATTTTTAAAATGGTAGATTATGGTTTCTCATGTTTAAAGTATGTCTAGTTGCTTCATTTATATTCATTAAAATTGATTATGCTTGTACGCAGTCTTCATTTTGTCACAAATTGGATTTGAAGCATGTTAAAACATTTATAATAAAAAAAATATTATACCCGTTACGTCCCTAGAGGGAAAATGACTGCCAACCTGACGATCACTGCAAGAAAGGGAGGTAGCGCAATTTGTCTGGTCGACCTAGGAGCAATTTCACCTACACACAAGGCAAAGGTTCGCTCCGTGATTTTTGAAAAGTGGGAAAACTAGAAATAGCATTTTGGGATTTAAGGGATATAGTTTTTTTTAGAATTTTCCTATCATCATGCATAACATATGTATATATGAAAAATCACCATAGTCTAGTGGTAGAAGGGGGTCTCGTGCACCCCCCTTAAATAAATTTCTAATCGATGTCTCTATAATCAGAAAAAAGCGTAAAAGAAAAAACGATAGTAGTTAAAAAAATCAAAAATTGTCCCAAGTGCCATTTTTAGGAAATTATCCAAATTAGGATCGCCATTACAGAAAAAATATAAGTTTGACCGTATTTAACAACAAGAAACAAAAATTGTTCTTCTAGAGCCATTAAGACCGCTTGCCATGCATATTTGTATTGTGTTTTTGACTTGGATCCAAGATGGCAGGCCAAAATGGCCGCCTCAAAGATCTACAAAGTATAAAAGTGCTAAATGTCTGTTTTATTTAGTCGTATAGTCATAAAATGAGAAAATAAATTAAGGAATATATGTCTTTGACCATTAGAAACTCATATCTGCCTGTTTTGCTAGTGAGTATATCTAACATTCAATATGGCGGCGGAGTGGGGCCCATTTTCCGCCTTCAAATGTGTACAACTTAGAAAGTACCTTAGGATTGTCCCCCAATTAGGATTAAATGGAATTAAAAGCAGAGATATATGCGTTTGACCAGTATAAACACACAGCTGTGGGCAATTCCCTGGTTTGTTCAATTTAAGATGACGGTCAATATGGCCACATTCAATAACTTAAACCTTCAAAATTACCACCCTATTTTTTGGTCAATATCGAGACATAAGTGGCAAATTAAAATATGTCGAATATCATGAGAACTCATAACTGCTATTTTTGTTCCAGTAGTATTTCTTAAATTCAAGATGTCGGCTAATAAAGCCGCTTTCAAGGTTTTTGAACTCGGTAATATTAGCCGCCATCTTCATTTTTTAAATAAGTTAACCAAACAAAGTACAGCTTTGTGGTTTAATTGTCAAACGCACCTTTCTCATACTTTAATTCACATTGTCATCCTAATTTGGGGACAATATAAGGTAGGTAATTTCTAAGTTTTAACACATTTTGAAGCGGACAAATTGCCGCAATATTGCATGTTAAATATACTCACTAAGCTAAACAGGCAGATATGAGTTTTCTAATAGTCAAAGACATATTCCTAATTTATTTTCTCATTTTATGACTAGACGACTAAATAAAACAGGCTTTAGGCACTTTTTATACTTTGTAGATCGTTGAGGCGGCCCATGTGCTACCACTTGATACGCAAGCCACAAAAACAACACTACAAATATGCATGTGCAAGCGGTCTTAATGGCTCTAGAAGAACAATTTTTGTTTCTTTGTTGTTTAGATACCGTGGAAAACTCTATTTTTCTGTAATGGCGATCCTAATTGCATAATTTACCTAAAAATGGCACGTGGGACAATTTTTGATTTTTTTAACCATAGCTAATCGTTTTCTCGCTTTTTTCTGATATAGAACATTGATTAGAATTTATTTTAGGGGGGTGGCCGAGACCCCTTTTCTATCCACTAACTCCGTTTAGGCTATTGATAGTGATTACAATTGGCCATATTAGCCGCCATCTTCGATTTGAATTACCAAGCAAAAATAATGAGTTTCCTGTGTTCAAAATTATACAGATTTATTTATTTTTTGATTATATTATAACATGGATCACATTGCTGTATTAAAATATATCAATTTTATATCTTGATAATTGACAAAATGATATCATTTTATAATTTGTTTAATTATAAAGAGTAAATTGAGCCAAAAAGTATTCCTTGAAAGGTGTAATTTACTCATTTCAGATTGGGCCAGTAGACACTCCCTAAAAGCTGAAATGCCCACTCTTTTGCATTTAGAGAAGATAATTCATCATTTACCGACTGATCACTGTGCATAATCGGCAGAACAAGTTTACCAAATTCTTGACATCCCTTCTACGTGGCAGGGTCACAAGACAAGTACAATTAAGCAATATATTTAGAATTTCACAAAGAAATCGACAATTAGGAGGCAAACACCTTATCTTCACATTAGGAACAATGGAACACAAATTAACACGGGCTTCCTTCAAAAATATATATTTCGGAATGTAAATATGTGAATATGTATCTAAAATTTCCAGTTACCTATATTGGAACTCAATGATGTCAATGGTTACTATACCAAGTATTGACATTGTCTACCGTGAACTTTCACTTGGGTTTGTACATGGTCGATGGAGATGCATTAATCGTTCCAGCAATATAAAGGGGTAACTGAAGTTTATTGCTTAATTAATGATATGCAATACTTACACAGGAAAAAGTAATCGTTATTGTTTATTTTTTGGATGGATTTTAATATTTTAATTATTTGGACCATAATGTTTACTAGTACTAGGATAACTAGGATAATCTCATTA
This sequence comes from Ophioderma brevispina, assembly GCA_023653785.1. Taxonomy (NCBI): domain Eukaryota; kingdom Metazoa; phylum Echinodermata; class Ophiuroidea; order Amphilepidida; family Ophiodermatidae; genus Ophioderma; species Ophioderma brevispina. The sequence goes on along the minus strand of JAMKCH010006448.1, from coordinate 17,123 downwards.
CTTTTAATATCTAAAGTAAGCATGTTCCCCAAAATATCATTTAAACCCAAAAACATTAAATTCAGAATTATTGTTAAACAGAATGGCCACACCTCATTGCAGTACTTCCAAATGAGTTAAAATCCTAGGGAGGGGGCACTTGTATTCAAAGATGGATATGATGCGTGAACAAGAAAACGCATAAAAAGGGTCTCTTTTTTCCAACAGGCGATGTACGCGCGTAAATTGGTTAGGATGTATATTTATTAATTTTCCCTGGAGATGGCCAGCGCACAAGAGCGCTGAAAAAACTGCTTACAACCTTGTTTACATGGAGAACTTGACAGCTTAGTTGGCAAGAGCGCCGTTCTGGTAATACGGAGGTCGTCGGTTCGAATCCGGCCAAGCGCATATTTTTTTCAACACTCATGTGCGCTGGCCATCTCCAGGGGAAGGTTAATAAATATACATCCTTGTCTACTCGGAGAACTATGTAGTTAAAATTTTAGAGAAAGTACTTATTTTATCATGCTAGAGAAAAATGCATGGAATTCCCCAAGTGCTATATCGAGATGATGCAAGGTGTTACTAAGCTACTATAGATACAGAGTGTCTCAGAAAGAACGTTACCCCTTCAAAAACGGCAACTTTTGCTTGCTTAATCAAATGTTATCCTTGTTTTAGCTTAATATTATGAAAATATATACTTTTTGAACATATGGTGAAAACAAGAAAGTAAACGGTGAAAAAATAACCAAACAATGACCATTTCCCTAAAAATGATGCAAACCTACTTTGTCCAACACGTAATCGACGAACCCTTTGTCTTCCATCTTCAGGGTCAAGAATATAGCGACTCTCCTCCATAAAGACAACAATGTCGCCAGTGTCCGAGCTGTAATCTTCTGTGCTCCCGAGCCCAGTGAAGTCGAGCAACTCTGTGGTGAACGGTTAGGCATGGACATTTGGTCATTCGTCTTGCTCGGTAACAATGCTGAAGCAATCTTCGATTAATACAGTTTGGCGGGAAACATTGATTCCACAGTGTCTTCTCCACTAAAGACGAAAAAGGCTCGTTGGCATTTTCCAGGCTCTCCGGCACAGATTAAGCAGTCGGCGATTATCTCGTCTGGTAGTCAATATCGTGGTTGTCCTGGAGATTTTGGTGGCCTCAAATGACCCACCTCTCGATGATGTCTGAGGATTTTACAGACCGAAATCCCGAGGGTATTGACGATGCCGTTGGACGAGACATAGCCTAGGAAATCTCTGTGTCAGTTTTTGTTGTAAAGGTAACAACCAATTTTGAAAACGTGGTCTCGTTGCATACAGGCTTGGAGCAGGGGAAAGGAACAAAATGTCGTCTGGCATTTTATAACTCCAAGCAAAAGGCATTGTTATGTAAATCAAAATTATGCATGGATTCACTTCACCTGGGTAATGGGAACTCATTATATAATCATTCACCTACTCTAATATGATTGCTGAGGCGTTCAGATAGAAATACGTTTTAAGATTGGGTCTGAAAACAAAATTATTCCAACTTTATGAGCAACAGTGTATTTTTTCTTCTCAAATAATTTTTACGTTGTAGCTATGACATCATAGAACCATTGTATTTAAGTGGTTGTAAAACATATTTTAAGCAAACAATTTTGTGAAAAAGACCTTTAAAGGAGGAAAAACGTGAAGAAAAAGCGATTTGAAAGAGCACACACTTAGTTTCATATGTAATGTTCACAATTTATTTTTTAAAATATTTTTTACGATGTAGCTATGAAATCATAGAAACATTGTATTTACGTTACCACGTGGTTGTAAAAACATATTTTAAGCAAACATTTTTGTAAAAAAAAACTATAAAAGGAGCGAAAACGTGAAGAAAAAGCGATTTGAAAGAGCACACACTTAGTTTCATATGTAATGTTCACAATTTATTTTTTAAAATATTTTTTACGATGTAGCTATGAAATCATAGAAACATTGTATTTACGTTACCACGTGTTGTAAAAACATATTTTAAGCAAACATTTTTGTAAAAAAAAAACTATAAAAGGAGCGAAAACGTGAAGAAAAAGCGATATGAAAGAGTACACACTTGGTTTCATATGTAATATTCATATTTTAATGTCACCATTTACTTAATGTCACCATTTACTTAATCAAATTTTATTCATATGACTTACCGAGATTCGAACCAGGACTTTAAGATTACAAGATTACATAATATATATTACAGATATCTGATGCTCAAATTAAATATATACTTTTTTCCAAGTGAAGAAATTAATAATTACACTATAAACAAATACAATACAAAAAGCAGGAATCGACAAGAGATTTTTTTTAAATTTAAATTTATCATGTTTAAAAACACTAATCTATCACTGCTTATTGAAACATCGTGCAAGCTTCAAATGGGTTTGCATTGATTGCTCTGCGAGTTGACCTTCGAGCAACTAGTGTTTAAGCTACTTGCTAATGGGTTGATTGGTTACTGTCCCGTTCAATTAACTTAAATGTCTATTTTTTATTAATTATTATATATTATCATATTATTATTATTATTATTCGAGGCTCTCCCCGCAAAAACGTGAAGAAAAAGAAATGTGGCGCGAGCTGTCTAAGGCAAAAGAGATAAACAAACAATTTTAATATTCTAAAACTTTGGTAGCGCAAATACAAATTTTGGTAGCGAGGACTTCAGGGTAGCGGCGACCAACCTAATATAATCTGTGGCCAGAAGTACAATTTAGCCTCATAATTATTACAATAGTGTAATAATGATAATAAATCTAAACAAAGAAGATAAGGAAAGTATACCAACCATCGAGCAATCCAGGAGGGGACGCGTCCAAAATCATGTAAGCCGCTTGTTATTTCTTGGCGGGCGAATTTGTAGAGCTTCTCACTATTTCGTAAACTTGTCGACACATTCGGTTCTTGTTTTCGTGCATGCTGAACCAGTTTTAGACCATTTTCTTTAATTCAACATTGATGCTATTTTTACCAGTGTTTACACCTTTCATATTCGCATAATTGAACCAGTTATTGCAATCATTTTACCCCCTTTCACTTGGCGTTCACATTCTGTTAATCATATACACCTCGATCATTACCATTGGTCTATTTTAACACCTTTATAGTCAGACTGAAGATCACAGTAATTCAGACACGGAGAATTGATTTATGTTGTAGTACATGTTAAATAAATAATAAAAATACATTATACCTTTATTGTCTCCATATACTTTTATTTGTACATGAAACGGGCCGCATAAAAGAGTGCGCAGTGTCTGGTTTCTCACAGCCTCATGAGGCAAATTGTAAATTAATTGGAATTAAAATTGGCCGCTAATATTTATTTGAAAAATTCTGGCAACTTAAAAAAATAATTTTTGGAATGGGAAATAGGTTGAAATGGGAACGAAATGGGAACTTTCTGTTTTATCACCTGATTTGCGAGCAAGAATTGTGGTGAAATTATATACGAGCCACATCGATCTAACTATTGCACTTGTTTCAGCATTTCAAACATTTCGCTTAATTTCCAGCAGTTGATAATAATTTAACTATTCCTTTAACTATGAGCTCTATCATGCCATAGCCTACTATAACCACCACAGCCTTACTCAATGTAAACATAACTTTTGCTGGATTTATTTATAATATTAAACTTACCGAATTTAACTATTGTTGTCTTTCTTGCAAATATTAGGTTATTTATTTCGTTGGGAAGTTGTTTGTAGGCCCTTCTTGATTTCTTGGTGTTATTTGTTGTGGACTTATTTGTTGAAGTAGATGAATACGATCGTCTGCTTTTCATTTAAAGCGACAATTTGCAGGGATTTTCCGGCAAGAACTCGCTGGTTGCCGGCCGTCTTTTTGGTGCTCCATTTACCTATGCACGTTGGAGCTCAGAATGTATACAATGGATACCAAGAGACACGACGTATCCATCTTGAATACAATTGTAATTATTTATAAAACCATAGCGAGAGCAACACTTTTGGCAGGGAAAGGTAAAAATTAATTATAAAAATATAACCTGTCGATCATACATTAAAATACCCTAAATTCCAAAATGTTTTCATCTCTTTGTACACGGGAGCTTTCGCGATGGGCGCTACTCGGCCGGTGTTAAGCGGCCTTTCACCGGGGGGCACTGAGCCCGGCTTGCTTTGCTGTTCACCTCGGAACCAAGACCGTGGGATACTTGGGCCTAAAGGCCCGACTCAGAGATTTCCTCAGGAGGGCGCCCTCAATTTCCAAAAAAAATCGTGTTTTTTGCATTGTACAGAATGCTTGCCCATATATACCTATCAACTGTGTGAAATTGCTAAGCATAAATCGAATTCCTTATATAGAAAATCACAAAACTTTGTTTTTAAAATTCCGGATCCGGAATTTTGTTCTATACACAGTATCCTATGGGACGTAATACTACACATAAATGTTTACTGCATTCAAAACGAAAAATCCGATACATCTCAAAATGTTCGGAATTGTGCATTTTAGGTACTATCTTTCGTTTAGTTGACTATTTTTCATTATTACACAAACAAATAATATTTCGAAATCTCTGAGTCAGACTGAAGCGACCGATTCAGCACACCCACGGAAGGGTGGTGGGGGGACCCCAGCGGTTTCTCCCCACTCAATCTCTCATGACGACTGTGCGTAAACCTATACGGTGAGAATTAATTGAAGAGGAAAATTTGCTATCTATCTGCTCTCTTGGCTGTCAAACCAAGAAGTGACACAATTGGATTTCGTGCCCGAGCAAGGGACGTGACGTAATCGAAAAGCGCGATCCTCATTGGCTAATGAGTCCGATGACACTGCGATTTATGAATAAGAAATCAGAATCGTTTGCCTTAAAGAAAATAATTATTGTGATTGATCTAAGAGGACCTAGAATATTGTATGCTTATGATATTTAATATCAAAAATACATTTTCTGGAAGCGCAATATTTAATTACTATTTTCGATATTTCTAAGGTTACGTTGTGTTTTAGAAAATTTGTTCTGATAGACAATCCTATACTGCCTGTGGTTTTAAGCCGTATTCGAAGAGACAAATGGCATTTCCAGGCCGTGAAAAACGTAAAAAAGAGATCGAAACTATTATAATTTGGAAATGGAACTAAGAATCCTGGACCCAAATTGTGTGCAGGAGGTCACTTAGCATATTAGGCCGAAAAGGATGCTATGGGATGAAGTAATTCTGCAGTTTCAAGACATTTTACTGCCCGAAATTCCAAAATGGCCGCCATGAATCTTCGCAATTCGACTTAGCCAAATTCTGAATTTGAGGTTCAATATTGGCCAATAACTGACAATTTGAGGTGAGATGTGAGTTTTAAAGTATCTCAAACTACTATAGATATTTGGAAAGTTCAAACATGAAGCCTAAGTGTTAATTTAGATGAATTTTGTACATAACAGGTAGTAACATCATTGAACCTGTACAATAACTTCGCCGAGCCTCTAGATTTAGTACAGTGCAGATAGGAAATTGTGTGCATTGTTACATGTACGATAATAATTATTAGTTAGTGCTTTAAACAAAAAAGTGCAAAGGCCAAGCGCTTCCCGCTTCAGAAATTTGAAACACAGTACATTACACATTGGTCTTATGGTATGTACATTAGTCAATGTTAGCAATTCTTAATCATATGAGTAAACATGTGCCTTACTTAGCTTCGAACCTTAAGATTACAAATCTTATACCTTACTACTACATGTACCATTTGTTTCAGATCTTAATGCTAAAATTAAATATAATATGTAATCCCTTTTCCAAACCAATTAAACTAAACAATTATAATACAAAAAAGGAATCGAGTTCTACAAGAGCTGTCATAAATATTTATTAAAAATCAATGAAAAGATAAGATTTTGCGGTTTTTTAATGATGTTATTTAAACATATTTAGAAGATAAAACGATTTTTTTCATAGTGCATATACTTACATTAAAAACAAGTAAGTTACAAAAGAACGTAATGTTACGGGAAATATAACGGTCAGCGAATAAATGCTAACATCTTTTCAAAATGTGTATATAGTATTAGTTCCTAAACTACTGTTTATTTACATTTTTTGTACTAAAAATTGTAATTTCATGTTAGGTGTATAAGTAATAAAGCATAAACATTGTAACCGGAGTTGAGATAATTGAAAAGTGAAGTCTGGTAAAAAAAGGAAACAATTTTTACACAAATATTCAATTTAATCTTTCCTAAATCCCTTTTGACCCAAATCCCACAAAATATGGTTATCGTCAAAAGGTAGCAAGCATTTTGGACACCAAACTTAAAGACACTATCAGTGATTTACCTGGAAGGTTCAAAATATTTTAAATTTGTAGAAATACCTTAAAAGTGAAGGATAAGTTTGTAGAATTCTCTTAAGTTACTTTTTCCAACTGAAGAATTGCCAGAAAAGGAAGAAAACAGCTGTGTTCAAAGGTATAAATCTCCATTCAATTACGTGTTGCAGTAAGTGTCCGTACGGACAGTAATGACTAAAATATCCTATTTTGTCCATATTAGGTTGCTTCTGGACTTATCATTTGCAGGGTATGTTAGGGTACCTGTACTTGTTACAGACATGCAAAAATCTGAATTTCGATGATTTTTTTGTTTTTTGTTTTTCAGATTTAGTAAATCACTGATAGTGCCTTTAATTAAAGGTGCAACGAGAGATTTCAAGTCATCCATATTCTCTGTGATACGTTGTGATTCCATAGATTATATGCACAATAGGTCCCCTACCTTTTATTTGGTTACAGAAATAACTTAAAATGAAAACGAAAGGTGATTTGTATATGCTTATATTTCAATAGAAAACCTATGCTGAATTTCGTATTTGCTCCTATGCGAAATTAGAAATTTCAAAATGTTTGTACCAAAGAAGAAGTTCTCAGCTTAATCCTTACAGATGGGGATATTTTTGATGTAAAGCTTTACACCAGTGCCAAAATCAGAATTTTCAATTTTTTCGGGACACCTGTTATTTGAAATCTCTCGTTGCACCTTTAAGATGAGATTTTAATAGTCGTAATTTTCGTAAAGCTTTGAGGTACTCTCCTGAGAGAAGACTTATCAGGGTTGATCGAGAAGACCAGACTGTTGAGCACAGAAATAGCTGACAAAACCATCTGACCAGGTGTCTGCGCTAATTTTTAATGCACTACGCGGGTTAAAAATGTTGAAATTCCCATTTGTCTAGACCATTTAATTAATAGAGAGGTTTCAAAAGGTAACCGCCGTTTGGTAGCCGGTTACGCCCAGTTCTTTATAATCGGAACCAGTTTATTTTGTTTTAAACAATGAACCACGGTTCAACGATTATTACCCGGCGGTTAACCAACGGTTGAGTTTTGAATAATCTCTAAGATAAGCGGGTTTAAAAGTGATAAATTGGTCCTATTCTTCTATTTCCCACGTGAGCAAGGTGCTATAATTATTCTACTGTCGTCTTTGAAGCCGAAAGTGCTGGGAATCAAAATAGGATTCCAAATTGTGGACAGATAGAAATCGTGGTGATTATCCTGGACTGATATACTGTGGAATATTAGTGTCGTCGAGGGACTTATTTAACCTTGTCGTCTTGAACTGCTGGACAAAAGTTATCTTTTAGGACTGAGAAGATTCTTATGGAATATACCATGGATATTTATGTGTGACTTTGCATGCTGTCATTTTGGAGTCTTCGCTGTGAGGACATATCGTTGAACTGCAGCGCTTCTTCTGGACATTAGTGGACATTCTTGTGGACAATAAGTATAAACTAATTGTGTGTAATTGTGTAATTTTGATATATGTAATATTGTTTTTGGACATACCAAATTCTTGAACCAAACCAATTACAAATCATTAAAATCTGTTATATTATATAAAATTCAGATCACTTGTGCACAAGGCTCATTTATTTGTGTTTGAAAGGTATTTCTGACCTTTGACTTGTACGAGACGTCATAACAATACTAATGATTATTAGTATTGCGACCAAAAAAAATATCAGTACCGAAATAGTATAAGTGTAGGCCTGCATCTATATATATATATTGTCATAGTTATGAAGAGTATGATGCATATCGTATTATTAATCATAAGCGTGCTGAAGCTGAGAGTTTGTCTGATAAATGTTCTCTGTAGTAGTCATGCATGGTGTAGATTTTCGGTTTTTCATCCAGATATTAATCGCCATTAACGTATATAAAAAAGGATTAAGAGCTGAATTAATGGGCAAATAAAAGCAACAGTCCGGGCATATACCACTGGGTGTACAGTGATGATCTTACTTTGGCGAGAATTACAAATATTACAAGAGGAACCCAGCATATGAAGTATGTTAGTACGATTGACGGACATTTTCATGGCCATACGCAATTCGTCTGGGTCTTGATTTCGGCCCGCCCTGTTTGCAATTTTTTTGGCAGTCATAAAATATTTGCTATGTATTCAAATAGCAATCAGTATGAAGCAATAAGGTTAATTCCCTAAACACAGTATAATAGAAAAGGAGGATAGCCACTGGTAACCGATGATCTTAGATATTGCAGACGAGTACGGACAATGTTTTTGCTCTTCAATTACTATCGAGCTAATAGAACCTGTCGCCACCATTTGTCGTGTTCAACGGCTAGATGTCATCAACTTTTATCTGAACGGAAGTTAAGTTTGTTACGGCTATAGGCCTTCTCACCAATGGAATGCCCACACAAACTTCTGAATTCAAAAACATCAGGAAAATATTCCAATATTACAATTGGGAGCACCACTGAGTATTGAAACCCCTAACCAAATCAAAGAAAACGCCAACCTTCGCAGATTTTGCTCTCAAACGATGGTCACTGAAAGGCTATTTTAACACCCTTTGAAACTGTCAACAGTAATTTCATTGGAATAAAAGTAGAGACCTCACTTGACAACAGCGACAATATACCAGCAAATTTACACAGAGTGCCTTTCCGCCAGGCATCTGCATAAGATGGAAAGTATTCGGTATAATATGCATCTGTTCCAGCCAACAAATCAGTTAAACCCATGAGAAAGTCTGAGAGGGAAAGATGCGATATCAGGAGGTTTTGAAATTTGTCCGATTTATTATCAAATCAGCGTCGGTTAAAATACTAATCCATTGCAAGACTGTTGAAATAATCCAAGATCCACAAGACACTCTAGTGACAAGTCATCCAGCATTTCTTTTACTGTGAGATAAATAGGTCGAGGGTTTTTTGAAATGCAATGATCTTGGGCAAAAAACACGTTGCACTTCATTACTATATTGTTGAATTGTCTAAGCCAGTAAAGATGGTTTAGTAACCCGGAAGAGTGAATTTGATTGTAGGTCTAGCGTCTTTATAAAGGTATTTTGAAACAGATTTTTTCTTAAGTTCTGTAAGCATTGTATGAAAAGTTGATAAATTCACGGTGTGTTAAATTGTCAAATGTCGTGTGCGCAAAATAGGTATATGTTTTGTTGAAAATTGTAAGAGTACGGATTATTGGCATACCAGAAATGAACTGAAACTAAGTTCAACTAATTGTATTTGATATATTAAGGTGGAAGATTAGATTGATTTCTGAAGAGTCCAGGCTGTATCGAAGAACAACAAATTACGTTAAATAAAGAAACTACTAGGCTGGTATGCCTGAAATATTTGTAATGGAACTCATCTAGGGCATTGTCATTTAGAGACAGAATTTGTCAAATTAATCAGGAATGCAAAAGTATCTGGTCGCAAACTAGTAGGGGAATTACTGCAATCAAGTATTTCCAGCCCTAGGCAGATTACCGAATGGTGGCAAAGTCAACAGGGTCGTTGATAGAAATATTTAAATACTGCAATAGAATGTTTGATGGGATGTATCAGTTGGTGGGGAGTCAACCTGTGTCCCTAGATCCAAGTAGCTCAATTAAACAACCCATTAAATATGCAAGGGTAGTGCTGTTCATCCGATTTCCATTGAGCGGTATTGCATCTACCATTTCCAAGCCATTGAAAAACCCCACTGGAGGATAGAATTATTTCATGAAGAAACAGGACTCCAACAGAACAAATATGTCAAACACCCCGATTGGCAGGAAGTCAATTGGTTGTATGAGATAAAGAGCCATATCATACAGTGTTCCAGTAAATACCCGTCGGCAAGGATGTCGATTTTGTGGGTCGAGAAGGAGCCAAAGTAACTGGACCATGGATTGAATACATCCAGGTTGACAGGGGATGTTAGTCGGTTGTTATTGAGCTCAATTCGCCAAATTCCCGTCAGACTCCTAAACACGTCATTTTGAAGGAATGTAATATCGTTATCATAGAGATAGAGCCACCGTAGCCGGGCACATCCATCAAATGTTCCCAATCAATAGGAGGGGAGATTGTTGTTACTGAGGTCAAGTCATTCAAATTAAAAAGACATGAAGATCCCAGGTGGAACGGAATCCGAGGTGGTTGTGTTTTGGAGGTAAAGTTCTACTAAAGATGCTAGGTGCTAATACTTCAACTGGTAAAGATGTTAATTGTTGTTACGTAGTAGGAAGATACTTCAAAAGTAATCAGTTACTAAATACTTTAACTGGTATGGATTTTCCAGATTGTTCTGGCGAAGCAGAGCTCCCGTAACTTAATACATCCATGAAACACTTCAGGTTCAAGCGATGTCAAGATTATTGTTCATTTAGATGTAGTATTAAAAGTTTCAGGTGTTATTGAACATCCAATTTTAAGGGACGTGAGCTCATTATTACTCAGATAAAGAAAATTCAAGATCATCAAATCATTTAAACACACCCATTTGCGAAAGATATAAATTATTTCCATTCCACGTGTATTTCCTCTAACCAACAGATTCATAAACACTCGTTGGAAAGGCTGTCAAATTGTTGTCGCTGAAGTAGAGAATAGATAACAGAGTACATCCGTGAAAGTTACTCCTGTTGGTGCCAATTTTAAGTTATTATCAGCTAGATTCAACAGCGTCAACTGATTTAATCTACTAAACACGCCACGTGGTAAAGATATCAGTGGTTTGATTTGAGGATAAGAGCTACCAAACTTTGTTAGTGTACGCATACAGCCATGGGCAAGGACTTCGCTGTGCCAGCGAGATCTAGCACCCATAATTGAAAAGTTCCATCGACCACAGCCTATTTGGTACACAATTGCCAAGTGAGTACTTGAGAAATAAAAAGTGTTATGATTAAAAAAAACTAGGCCTCTTTGGAAGGAGGTGAATACTGTTGTTCAAGGTCCATTTTCTATCGGTTCCAATATTCGTCAATCCACTAAAAGCTCCCCACAAGTCTACCAGATGTTGTGGTCAAGATAAGATATTTCAAGTATAGAGTTGTATTGAATACTCCATCTGGCAAAGTAGTCAGTGCGGTATTATAAGGTAAGATAAAGCAAATTAAGAAGGTCACTAAAAACTCTCATGCAGTGAATCAGTTGTTAAGTTTAAGTAAGTTAAGCCGTAGAGGACTTTAACTGATCAAGTCCTTCAAAAATTTCATTCGATCAGGGATGTGCAGTGGTTTGAGACAGACGAAGGATAATTTAAGTCATTAATCCCCTCCTAAACACTCCTATCGGCAAAGAAGAGTTCGAGTTAGCCGGTTGATTCAAGGTATAAAAGCCTACTCAATATCTCATTAAGTCCTTAAATAGTCACTCGTAAGTGATTGTCAAGTTGGTGATGTCAAGGTGGAGTCTTGTTAACTTTATTGTCCATCAAACACTGACATCGGCCAGCGATATCAACTGATTTTTCTAAAGTTGAATAATATCTAAGTTCAATAAACCAAGATTCTTAAAAGCATTTTTTCGGTGATGTAGCTAATGTCGCATTTAGTAAATACAGTTTTACACCAAAAGAGTAGCAAACTGGTTGTTATTTTCACCACAGCTTCCAACCGTTTTAATCTAGAATACATGTGCATTTCCGTGGACATTTTTTAACGGAGAATTCGACGCATGAGGCAATGTTTTACAAGCTTGTTTTTTACGTCGTATATTAGTTAGAATTGCATGTTGGAATATCACCTTTGAAAAAAGCCCCATAATTCAGTACCTCAGATATCACGGTGTATGTGAAACACGCATTCTTTAATCCAATTTCATATTAAAAGTCTCCTGAAAGTGAAGCTTGTAAAATTTGGATAGGATATGTAAAGTGCATGGTCGAGAATTCAAAGATAGCATCACATACCTTTTGAACCAACTTTACATCGTTTATACAGGATCTCAAGATATATATAGGATAGGGGTCGTTGCCCATCGGAAACTAAAGCTCTGGATAACCGCCTCCCCTTATCCAATTGACACATCCATCGGCAGTAGTTGTCTACCATTCAGTGTATACCAGTAATATGAATAGTTTTAGTTGATTATATTGCTGTACACACATTCAGGTGTAGGGAGTTCATTATTAGCAATAGTGACTTGAACAAACAGCGACTAGAAAACACACCATGGTAAAATGTTAGCCATGCTGATGTAGATAATTCGGTTCTGTTCCATGCTTAAGTATACTTCAAATTTTGCAAGCCGCATTGTTCATGAGTATTTAAATATTGTCCTAGTTTTCACACGTGACATATTGTAGCGTAAGGACTTTTTGATTTTGTGTTAGATTCCCAGATATTCTGGGACAAACTTGTGTAAAAGGTAATTTATACCCCTGTGGTTTGTAATCTAATTCGCTTTACAATATTATATTCGACTTAATTAGATGTTTGTTTTAAATTTAATACGCATGTTTTCCCAGCTTGTAGTACCGTAACCATACCGTACCCGTTACCATACCCGGGTGCAAAATTGCGTACCCGTACCCGTACCCGCACCCATAGTCCGGACCCATTACCCGTACCAGTACCCATAACTTTATCACATGCTGCACCCGTACCCGTACCCCTGGTCTTGGACCCGTACTTGTACCCGTTTACCCTGGTCTTGGACCCGGACACGTACCCGGACCCATGGTCTCGGACCATACCCGTACCCATCCAATGTCTGGGACCCAACCCATACCCACGGTTTCGGACCCGGTAACGATACAATGGTCTCAGACCTGTATCAGTCCAATACCCTTAGTCCCAATAATTGGGATTTCACATGACGTTTCTGTAACCCATAACAGATGCCTTTAACAGTATATATGTGAAGTCCCAACACATATGTATATCAGCTATGATATTTTTGGTAGCTTTCAAATTTCGAACCCAATGACAAACATGTCATCTCCAATTTTCTTATAACACCGATGCTTTCGCTAAACACTCCTTTAGAACACAGTAATATCCAATTTTAAATACAAGCTAAAGTTTCATAAATAAGCATATGGAAATACAAAAATCAGGACTTAGTAACAGTCAGAATCTTAAATACAAGTCTTGAAATTTCATTTTAAAATTTCAATCATAGAAGTTGATATTTACGACTATCCCGTTGTTGATACACTCTAAGGAATACTTTCAAGGTGGATTCGGGTAATATTTATTCGTATAAAGCTGAAAATTTTTGGAGAATGCGAGACAACAATTTTGTCATATCATTTTACCACTATTTTGGCATGACTCCTCCATTGATGAAGTTAATGGCATTATGATAATTGGACATAAGGAGGAGTCATGCTCAGCAGGACTATCCCATACCCATTGTCTTGTAATCCAAGCAGTTTTCCATTTTGTTGTTGTTGCAAAAACCATCACCAATGTGTTCCTTTAATTTTTAAATTTAAAAAACACAAACTAACTGGCCCATTATTCTTTGTTTTTAATGGATACTAATGTAGTTTAATTTTGTTTTACTTTGATGAATGTTAAAGGTGCAACAAGGGAATTTTACCAATAGGGTGTCTAAAAAAATTATTTTTGCACTGATGTTAAGCTCCCCATCTGAAGGACTAAGCAAGAATTAGTTCTTGGTACAAAAAAATGAAATTTCAAATTTTGTGCTTTGCAGAAAATAGAAATGGTTTCTATTAAAATAATATAGTAAACTCTAATTACCTTTTGTTTTCCACTTTTCACCTCGTAATAACATTTCTGTAGCCAAATACACAAAAATCAAAATATGTATCTCTGCTGCACCTTTATTTATACATCCCAAAATATTTTCAGGTATATTTCCAAGTTTGTCACAGTTTACAGAACCACCATGGATATGATTAGAGTATGCACTATGCAGTACCATGCACCACGTATGCCTTGTGTTTTCACAATTAATTTGCAGTTACTGTTCGAGCCATTAACTCTCCCAATATTTAAATGATTACCCACGGGACACTTGACATGTACTGCAACAAACTAATTGGATAGTGACATATCTTGAAAAGTTGACTGATTTTCTCTTTTCTGACACTTTTTTCAATTGCTAAAAAAAATACTTATAAGGATTCCCCAGACTTACCCTTTCATTCTTCTAGATATTCCTGCAAATATTTCAAATCAATATTGGACTCTTTCAGGTGGATCATGATAGTGTCTTTAAGTTTTGGAACTCTGGCACTTATATGTACCAGGTATAATACACAAAGGTCGTACCCGTACCCAAAAGGACTCTCACCCATACCCATAACACTGTACCCGTACCCGTTCCCATGGGTTTGTCGTATAGCGGGACCCGCCCATACCGTACTCATGGGCTTTGACCCGTACCCGTACCCGTACCCATGGGTTTGTCGTAAAGCGGTACCCGTACCCTACCCGTACCATGGCTTGGACCCAACCCTTACCCATGGGGCTCGGACCCGTACCCGTAACCATACCCATGGTCCTCCGGACCCTTACCCCTCCCTTACCCATATCCGTACCCACACTCAATCTTGATGAGGGGTACTTACTCTCTCTTGACGTGGTCATTAACCACGTCACGACTTCTTACCCGGCAGGGCCCCGGCAGCGACTTCTTACCCGGACATTGCCACGGCAAGCAAAACAACTTCACCTGTGTAGCTGTGCATCCCACCTGATCTCTAGCCAGGACTAACCTTGGACATGTTTTGGTCATAGAGGGTATTGTAATTGCCTCCAACCTTTTTTGCATAGCAAACGGGACGTTTTCCAACTAGTAGGTGATTTTACCGAGCGCGGGCTGCTCCTCCGCTGAGAGAGCTACCAATGGACACGTGCCGGTTTGCGAAATCTGGATTTTGATCTAGGGAAGCTTTCGAGTAGCGTTACATTGGTTGTGTACAAACATGTAACATGCGCAGAGGTCAGAAAAGCCGGCCTGTAGTTGCTGATCCTGCTCGGACCAGAACGTATATATATAAGCGGGGTGGTGTGTCTGACGTGACTCATTTACGATAGCGAATACGGATAAGAGGGGAACATGACCACCCGGTTCCTGCTCTTTACAAGAGATCACACCCAGATCCAATAGGTACACCAAAACTGTTGGGTTGAAAAAGTGACTAAGTCCGGAGCCGCTCGGCACTTGCCAGTATTTGTCGGCTTATATGGTAGTGCACTTTTGCGCCAACATTTTGTTAGGCCAACAGATCCTGTGTTTTCCCACTATGGGTGATTTTAATACCGGGACGTGCTCTACGCTGGGAGAGGCTAAAAATGGGCGTGGGTGCCCGTATGCGAAATCTGGATTTTGATCTATGGACGCTTTCCGTAGCGTTACATTGGTTGTGTACAAAATTTAGCATGCGCATAGGTAAAAAACCCGGCCTGTAGCGGCTGTGGCCTGGTTCGGGACCAAACATATATATATAAGATGGGTTACTCGCCTCTGGTAGTCGGGCTGCTAGGTTATATATCTGTAATATATATGTAACTGAACTGGTCTGTTTGAGTGCGTTAGTGCGTATTCAAGGTGAGGCTGCCGAGATTGCGACAACAAGGCATGAATGTTGATACGCCTAAGTCAACAACGCTTATTTTGTGTGTTGAACATGCAAGTCAACGGCATACACCCTTTACGACAGCCAGACCTGATCCTTAACTGGAGCGAGTCCTATCGCCGTGTTTTTCGGTGTACTATTGTTGCATGGTTGAACATAATAGCTGGAATACCTTTGAACAAAAAAAAACCTGCCCTATTCTAACGTGGTGCACAGGACCCTCGGCCCCCTGCTCAGCTGTATGCGAGGAAAGGGGAATTATTGTAGGCACAATGTTTATCCTGCGAGTGGTCTTAAACGCTTACCCACGGGTAGGTTCTAAGCTTGCGTGTGTGGGTACGCTTGACTCGTGCACCGATGACATGGTTTAATTGGTATTGGAACGCATAGCGGTCCCGGGCCAAGGGGAGCCCGGACCCCGTTCGTCCGAGGGTCGCTAATACGAGAACTCGCGTATGCGGTAACACGCATACGGGGGATACGAAGGCAATCCGCATTCCGTATCTCGCCCCGTGCCAGCGGCCCGCGGAGCGAGGACACTAGATGCGAGCCTTAGAGGAGTCCATAGAAATCGGCACCTCCTCCACAACATGTCTGTGTCCCGTGCCGAGAGGCGCGTCTGGACGGATCCGGTGAGGCAGAACCAGCGAAAATTGCGCTAGCGTTCTGACCGGTAAATCTGGTCTGGAAAGCTCTGGGACGGGGGTTAAGGTAAGGTGCCGCCCGACCCATGGTTCCGAGGCTCCTCATGCTTGAAAAGGCTTCCTGTCGTGTGCCGACGTGGCTGTTCGCTCAAGAGAACGACACCTACATTCTCATGTCTTTATGACTCGACCTTAGATCGTCAGCGAGATCACCGCTGAAATTAAGCGGATGAAAAGAAACTAACCAGGATTCCCTCATTAGCGCCGAGTGAAGCGGGAAAATCCCAGCGGCTGAATCCCCACGTTCAAGCAGCGTGAGGAAATGTAGCGACGAAGCCGTGACTTACCGGTGACGGAAGGCCGATGTCCTGCTGCGTGAATGACCTTTGTGGCTGTATGCACGTTGCGGTCCCTGCGGACCTCGTTGCCGGCTAGTCCTTAGGCTTTCGATGGTCGGGTTGTGAAGAATGCAGCCCTAATATGGGGTGTAAAAAATCCATCTAAGGCTTAAATCAAAATAACCATGGACTATAACTACCTACCCCTGTTGCAATGAAAGTACTGTTGCAAAACTAGAATTACAGGGGACCGGGAAATGAGGTATAGCTGTAACGCCGGTTGATCGCCTCTTGCCA